>PVIJ01015034.1:0-38143 GCA_004024925.1 Scalopus aquaticus
TTTTTTTTTTTTTTTTGGCAGCAGGGAACTGAATTAGAAGAAGCCTACATGTCCATATGTATGGAAAATGAAAATGTTGCAAATACAAAAGATAGCATGAAAAATTATTCCTTAAAAACAAATTACAGGATTTATTTATTTAAAACATACCCCTCCCCCAAAACAAAAGAGGTAAGAGATAGACATTTGATTAGTTGTTATCTAGGACTGGCTGTAGAAATGGGGAGTTACTGTAAGTGGGCACATACTTTCTTTTAGGGTTGATTAAAATGAATTAAATTAGAGTGTAGTGTTGGTCTCACAACTGTACATATATACTAAATTCATTGAATTGCACTGAGAATAGGTGAATTTTATGGTATGTAAATCATATCACAAAAAATAGCAAAAAACATGGAAGTAAAAAGACACATTCAAATTATAGCATACTACTACTTATCTTTATTAAGGCAAATACATACAAGACTCATATAAAGTCAACACATTTACCAACTACTTTAATTTTATTCTTATAAAGAGAAGGAAAATAGAGAATTGGGGTAAGGCCCAGCTAGTATAGCTAGTACAGCTAGTCTGCAAATTATTTCATTCAATGTCATTATATTATAACTTTATGAAAAGCAAAATCACCTTTCAGTGTATGTTCTTTTGGTTAAAGTCACAGATTCTAAGAGAACTTAAGTGAGGGTTCACTACACATACATGATAACAAAGACGTCTTGTGTATGCTAACGACGGAGTACCTTGCCGATGATGACTAATGTCACCCCTGTCCCTGGAGGAGAAAACTAAATAAGTAAAGCAGCTATCAAAAAATTTATTGGACAAAAACCCAGGAGAGGATAAGACATAAGCTTTTGAAAATTCGAAGTGCTGTGCTGGCTATTACTATTCCCAGACAGGTTTGGGAGAGAAGGTAATGATTTTCCGTACAGCGTAGCTCAGAAAGCAACGATGAGCAAGGAGACTAAGCAGGTGGGGAAGGAAAGTCACTTTATATATAAACTATACATTTCTGTTTTAATCGTAATTGCATTAGCTTTCATAGCTACCAAAATCAGCAGGACTCAGAAATATTCAACGATTTAAATTATAAGTCTTTCTTTTATATTTTTTAATGTCTTAGACAATAGCCTCTAACCATGAAGCTCCTAAAGACTACTGTTTTGTTTTTTTTTTAATAAGTTATGATAGGACTTAGATTTTAACCCTTAGACTATGGAATATTTCAGTCATAAAAATTGAAATTGTTCATATTATCTGTAAATAAGCTCATGAATATGATGGCAGCTATTTCACATTCCATAAAGAAAATTCACATTTTCTCAATCACATAACCTACAATTCTATACCCTGAATATTTTCTCCTCCTTGTTAAATTTTTTCTTACATAAATTGTACCCGAATTTTTGACTTAGTTTTTCTATGTAATTCTGCTGATAGTAGAATATACATTCAATAGATTCTGATACAAGCACATTGGAAAGCCTCTTTCTTCTGCAGTTACTATCTATTAGAAAAAAGCTGAATAGATAATATGTAGTTAGAAAGACCAGGTTGATTGATTTACTGAATTTTATTTGATTATATTGTTTTTTAATTGTATATGAAAGAACTTAGAGCAGAGAGATTGGGGAATAAATACTTAAGCATTCATGTAGTTATACTTCTTAAATTTCAAACTTTCTAATTTGTCAATGATGACATTAATACCTGCCCTGCTGTCTAGATTTTTAGAAGCTTTTTGGGAAAAATGAGTTTACATTACGGAGCGTTAGAACCAGAGATTATTTTTGAAGATATTGGTAAAGTGCAAAAGTCTAGTTGGTTAAATTATTTTTTAATATACTCCAAGATTTCCCATGCACAATCAAGGTTACTGTCACAGAGTAATAAATAGAATTAAGCTTGTGCTGATTACACTGCCTTATTATGCTTATTAGGATGCAGGTTATTCTTGGAATTACCTATGCTTCTCCTTTGTAAGTGGATTAAAAACCCTTATATGTGAGGATCCAAAAGGAAACTGGAATTGACAATGAAAAGAAAATACATCATCTTCTTTAGTAGGCATTCAGGTAAGCAAAATAAGATGAAATCTACCTAAGTAGAAAAAAATTGTTAGAGGTTTATTAATGGTATGGCCATGGCTCTTTTGGAAGATCTACATTCAAGTAGGAAGAAACAAAAACAAAGTAAAATTTTTATTCTGTGGGGAACTTAGTGATACAATTTATACCTAAAGTTAGATTGTATTCTAAACTGAAAAACTTTTATTCCAAATTTCCTTTCATTATAAACTATCTAAAATAAATTTATTATGTTTGAATTTTCTATCATTTTCAATAATAAATAGCAATATACCAAACCAGTAAGTTATACAAAACTCTGTGTAACTCACATAACTATATTTTTGTTTTCAATTATGATTGTCTCTGACTTATTTTCAAATAATATTTTGTTTCTTAATATTCTTGCTTAAATGATTAATATATGTAATTTCAAAATGTAACATTTAATTTGACCAAGCATTTATTTTTATTCCATAGTTTTGCTTGGACAATGCTTCGTTAAATATTATGGGGATATGTAACTTTTTTATTATCTACTTTAATCTAAAACTTTTTTAGCATAAAGTTTTTATTTTCTACATGAATACCCAAAATTTTAGATGGAAAAATAAATCCATTTTGACTTGATGTGTTTTTTAAATTCTAATTAAATGTTATAAATTCAACGACCAATTCCCCATGTTAAAATAGTTGTTTTTCATTTTTTTTTAATCAGTGGTTCTTGTGTCTGATAGTAGTGTAGCCCACTTTTCTCTTTTTTTCTTTCTTACCCTCATTAGTACTGGTATTAGTTTTGGACCCCATGCCATTTTGTCATGTAGTTACAGCTTGTTCCTTTATAGAAGAAAATTAGAAAACTGCTGAGTATTATAGATATTAATGGTTGTTAGAAAAGTGTAATAAAAGGCTCTCTTTCTAGAGTGTTGCTAAGCTCTTATGCCATTATTCACGAATGACTAATGCATTCAAAGGAGAAGAGTGCTGATCTCCAAGGCTAGGATGATGGACAGTGGAGAGGGAAAGAGTGGCTAAGAGAAAGCCATTTGTCATATGTGAAGATCTAATAATAGGCTTGGTTACAATGAGATATTGTAGCTGAACTTACAAAAAGAAACTTTTACTACATGTGACATTATCATTCATGGTCCCTCAAATCACCAAGGACAAATCTGCTAGAAACCGTTGGATAACTGAATATTTTTTAAATGCATTAACGATCTAAAGCTTCAGAAAGTAATAAATAGCATCTTAAGTAATGTCATGAAACTCCACTTTTATAATTCCTTTCTCCTACCAAATCACATATATATTACTCAAGTGGTAAGCCATAAAAATGGTCATAAATAGGCCCTCTGCATTTATTGTTGTTCTTTGACTATAAGTAAAGGAAACAAGCTCTGGGTTAATAAAACATTAACATGAGTGTCTCAGAGGATATGTAGTAGCTTCCAAAATCCCAGGAAAAACTGAAGATCTGGAAGGACAGGATATGAAAAAGTTTCTAGAATTATGGCAAAAGGAGCAAAAATACAGTCTCACCAAGGTAATAACATTAGTAAGAATAAACTTTTAATATACATTCTTTTATTTATAAAACTTTATTGGCTTACCAAATTTAAAAATTACCAAAAATAAAAATTTTTATTTATAAATTTCAGGGTAACACCTTTACCTCTATCAGTGTATAAGCCTTACTTCACTCATCACCAAAGTTCTAGTGCCATACCCTCTATCAGATTAATGACCTGTACCTTTTTCTCTCACCCCTTTTCTCTCCTCCTCTGATAACCACTATATTTTTCAAGAGTTGTTTTGTTATGGTTTTTTAGTTCATTTCCTTTAGTTATTTATATCTCACATGTAAGAGAAACCATCTGGTGATTTCCTCTCATTTTCTGACTTATTTCATTTAGTATAGTCATCTCAAGTTCTAACCATGTTTTTGCAAAAGGTAAGATTTTGACATTTTTAATAGCTGAAAAGCATTCCAGTGAGTATATATATAAAATAATTTCTTGATCCAGTCATTTTAATGGGCATTTAGGTCATTTCCATGTCTAAGCTCTCTCAATAATTTTGTTGTTGTTATTTTAAATGCTTTTTGGTTCAAAACACCAATCATTCTTCCTATCTATTTTGTGTTTGTATATGTGTGTGCCAACAATTCAGAAAGTATACTGTTTAGAAAATACCCTAAATACAATGCCTCCCATTAAGACTTACAGAATGTCTGTATTGTCCTTGATCTAGCAGCACCTTAATATCATGCAGAAACACACTAATTTACTGGGGCAGAGTGTGTGCTTTTCAAATTTAGGTGATCTATCAATACACTATTCCCAAGTACAACATTGTTAAACTAAGATGAGTGTAGAATCTGGACACAAATTAATTGCCAAGTAAATGCTTAATGAATCTTTGACTGTCTTGGCTTACAGATACAGTCTAATTATGGAAAGATTATAGAAGAGAGCAATTTTGTTAATTGGGACTAAAATTGTAGTCTTGGCTTTTTAAGAATAATTCAATAGTTTGTATCTTGATGGAAGAATCATTCTGACTTAATTTTCCCACAGATTTGCAATATACACAGGGAATTTGAGTCTGCAAACAGTATTGTTTAAAATAGCAATAAGAAGAGACTGCAAATAATCACCCTGTAAGCCTAGTGGATTTATCAGTCATTCATCCATTCATTTAAGCATTATTGAGTCTTTCATATTCCAAGCAGTGTTCTAAAAATGGCATATGTTAGGGGTGTGGGTGTGGGTGTGGGTTCTGTCTTGACAGAGCTTTTATTCCAATGGGAAAGGTACAAAACAAATATAGCTAAGAATATATGATATAATGCCAGTTTATTGTATTACTATGAAGAAAAACAAGGAGTGGAGATAGAGAAAAATGGAGTTGGAGGTAGTGAGGAGGACAGATATAATACTTTAGATAGACTGATTAGGAAGAACATCTCTAATTATGTCATTTGAATAGAAATTACTATAAAGAGGTTATATAAGCAGTTAATTCACAAAGGTATTATCTAACCTGAAAGAGTAGGTAAATTAACATCTGGTACAGCTTTGTTATTCTTTAAACAGCATTCCATTACCTGATGTCTTTTCTCATCCTACTTTTCCTACAGACTTTTCCACTCATGTATTTAACTTTGGTTAGTAGGATGAGGTAATGTTGTGAAAATTCCTTTCTAGTATCTTGATTTCCCCTCCAAACTTCAGATACGAATGTTCAACTACCTGATAGATAGCTCAGCAAGAATGTCCCAGAGAAACCTCTTCTATTTCCTGTTGAAGTAAATTATTTCCAACATCCTTCTCATATTCCTATATTAACTGAGTAATCAAATAGAGAAACCTGTAGTTATCTCTGACTACTTTTTTTCTTCATGGAACACTGTCTTTATTTATTTTCTTTTAAATATATCTTAAATGCAATAATCTCTGTCCATTCCTTCTACTGTAAGCCTTTATAATTTCTTATTTGAACTTCTGCAACAATTTCCAAAATTATTTCTTAGGCTTCAAGAAATACTATCTCATTAAGATAATTATCTACATGACTTTGTTATTCTCACCCAGTGACTTCTTTCTGCCTAAAGGAGAAAGTCCAAGCTCCTTATGTGACATTACTTTGTCATACAGTCAAATTTAACTTCAAGCATGCTCTTATGACAAGATCTGAAAAATACTTAGTTTTCCAGAGTTCACCTTAAACTCTTAAAACAGGCATTTAGCAAAATCAACCATGTCTGGAAGCTTATTTTTTATTCTATAATACCATACTTATCAGACACTTGTAAATATTATACCCAGATTCCTTCTGAGGGCTTTGGTCAATTCTATGAAATAGCCCTCTCCTCTGTTATACATGTTCTATCTTCCTGTACCTGAAATTTTATTTTGACTTCTGCCTACAGGCATCTATAGAGTGTTAATCTCCATGACAGAGAACAGGAAGTACTTAGGAGACAATAATCTCATGTAATCTATGGGAGTATAAAAGCCCTGCACATTTGCATTGAGTAAGGAACAATTTTAAGGAGCAAATCGTAATTCGAATATTTCCTAAGGGAGTCAAGCTATGAGAGTTTTCCTGAAATAGCTCATTTACTGATTTTTGTCCCTACTCCCTTACCAGTTTTTCCAGGAGTACTTTTCTAATGAATCACCGGAACATGAATCATTATCTCGGGTCTGCTTCTGAAGACATGACTTAAGACACCACTATCTCCTATTTTCCCTCATACCTTCTAGCTCCTCTTCATTGCTTTTTATTGCCAGCTTTTCCTTCTCCATCCAACATATATATGCTTGATTTCCTCAGCACTCAATCTCAGACACTTTTCTCATTGCTCTCTATACCCCTTCCCTAGGCAATTTCATCTATTCCTGTGACTAATATTGCAATCAATTTTCCCCTAGTCGCCTAGACTATCCTCGATCTTCAGACAATACAGTCATGCTTTACATAACAATGGGGATACGATTTGAGAAATGTGCCATTAGGTGTTTTTGTCAATGTGTAAACAACAGAGAGTATAATTACATAAACCTAGATGACATAACAAATCACACCTGGGCTATATGGTACAGACCACTAGGAGCCCTGTCGTATATGTGGTCTATGGTTGATCAAATTACTTGTGACACATGACTGCATATATAACTGCCTCATCAATATTCAGGTTTCTGAATTTTAGGGTGCCTATGTGTTTCTGAGTTTTGGGGTTCTTTATTTAGAGGGTAGTCCTCAGGAAAAGGTAGTGTTCCAGGTTCCCTGCCCCATCCAAGGGAGGTTGGAGCTGAGCAGGAGAGATAAGAAACTGGAGAAGAGAGGGAAAAAACAAAACAGAGAAAAAGGGAGAAGGAAGGCAGCAGAATGGAGAGACAGAAGAGGCCCAAGGAGCAGAGAGACATGTGAAGAAACTGCACTGGCCTGGACTGATTGAAACAGATGTGGGTGAGAGACCCGTGGGGAGGTTGACTATGGCAATGTTGATCTTGATTTTGATTTTGATCTTTTCCTCACAGACTAGTGTGACTGTTTGTGACCCTTTTCTATGGTTCCTGCCGAAAGGTGTTTTAGACTCATGGCAGGCTTTCGGTCCTTGCTTTGGGCTAATCCCATTTGTGTGGACTTTTGCCCACGAGGTGATGGGTAACTTTGGGTGTTTAGTTTAGAAACTATATTATTTGTCTTTTCTGCTTTATCACACTAATTGTATTATTTTCCACTTAAGGTCTTGTATGTTTTGTCCTGATGTGGCAGATGGCAGAACTTATTTAGAACGGGCAGGTTTGGGGGTTATGGGGGTGCCCCTCTCCCTGCCCTGTAACACTTTGACTATGATTACGAAAAAATTCAAAGCCCCATCTTTAGCAGATACAAAAGCAAAGTTTTTTTTAAGAGATAGAATGAAAGTACACCTGGGGAGAAGTCCCAGGTGGGCAGAAGTCAGGGAAGAATAGTTGCAAAGAAAATTGAGGGACACCTGGCTTAAATGGGATGCAGGTTGCTCACCTCATTCCTTCCCGGAGTGTACTATGCAAGTGCTCCCAAGGTGCTGGTTTATCAGTCTAGTCAACAGTTTTCAAATCATTCCCCTTCTGCTTTTATGAGTCCAGAAGCAGGTTGGAGCAAGGATTTACCTTCCCCCCTTTGCTGCTTCTTGCTCTCCTAGGGCTTCATCAGCCTGTCTGTAAGTTGGGGTAGGGGGACTGCCTTTATCCCCTCTGGGCATTTCTGGGTTTTCCCCTGGCTTTATAGGCTCTGGCAAGTGTTTCCTGGAGTCTTGGGTACAGTTGGCCATTTATTTTTCTTTTAGGCACTGCCCACCCTGCCCTAAATATCTAATGTTTCCACTTTCCTATCTCACAGGCAACTCAAAATAAATATATCTTGTAGTGAAATCATAATTTATTTCAACTCCTATTCCATATATGTGATCATACTGCAAAAGAAAATCAGTAGTTAGACTATGAATCAATTAAAAGATCGTAGGTATGGGGGGCCGCCCTCGTGGCGCAGTGGTTAAGCGCTGCGCTGTGGAGCTGTCAGCAGCAGTGATGCGAGTTCGACGCCCAGTCGGGGAGATTCCCACATGGCATGGCAGACCTCTCCTGCCTTGCCCGCTGCTCCCCTCAGCAGTGTATTTCCTCGATCTGCCTGTTCTGCTCCCCACTCTGTCTCTGGTGAACCCTCTCGCCACTCCATGCCTCTGGCCTGTACCCCAGCTTGTATGCATAAATAAATAAATCTTTAAAAAAAAAAGGATCATAGGTATGAGAAAATTTCAAAAGATCATACAAACTTGGGGGGAGCAGGGTGGAAGAATTAGTGGACTAGATACAAGAATAGATGAACTTTGCACATGGATTAGCCATCATTGGGTAATATGATTTGAGTCAAGATGGGGTGAAGAGGAACGGAGAGACGCTAATTCATGTGCAAATGGATGTGGGGAGGAACAGTTGAAAGATCAAATATATGCAAAGGCCATAATGAAAATTCTGTCTTTCGGTGTCTGTCATAATATCCTCATGACTTTCTTCTGTTTCATTTCCTTCACTCATTATATTTCTCCAGGATTCTAATAACCTTCAAAATGATCTCTATATATTCTGACCCTTTTTTATAATGATCTATTTTTATAATGACTTATTAAATATTTAGCACAAGACATTAGAAAAAGGTTATAAGATATAAATCTAAAATACTAAATTATCATTTATCTATCAGCCAGCTTAAGAAACCCTTGGCTTGCTTTTCCTGATCATATTTGGTTTTTTCTTCACTCAGATCTGACCATTACCATGACTTTCAGTTTTAACATTCATTTCCTTAAAACCTCATTGTTAGGTCTGTATCTGTAATGTATAATTTATGTTTCCTGTGCCAAACTATAGAATATTTTCTTAAATATCCTTCTGTGACTTGCCATTTTCATTCAAAATTATATTCATGACATTCAGAAATGCCTTTTAATATGATGATATAAATTTTTCACTGCTGTATACTGTACCATTACATGTAAATACAATGCAACTTATTTTTCCATTTTAATGTTTATAAAATCAATAACAAAACACTTCATTAACTGAGTTAAAATAAATAGCAAACTGGGGCTTTCAATGAATAGGTCTCCTGATGTGTACCTAAAAGGGCTTATTCAAACACTTAAGAGTAGATGTACTTGGTCTTTAAGAACCTAAGTCCTACACTTTACTAGAGTTTCTAAAATAATTTTTTCAAAGCATTTTGCACAGATTTCATATGTATAATCCTTCCAAGAGTATAAGAGGAATGCTAATGTTCAACGTTTTCTTCAAGAGTTGATAGTGTGATTTAATCCATTACTCATTCACCTGCTACTATGACCTTTTACAAATGCAAATTTGATTAAGTTACTCAAACCCTGCTTCAATCATTTAATGATTCCTTATTGATTCTAGAATGAATTCCAAAAGTTTAACATTGCTATGGGATTATTTCTTCTCAGACTTCTCCAACGATTAATATTTTATAATCTTTTCCTTGCCTTCTGTTTTCATATAGACCTTAAGTTTCTCTTCTTTGCCACAGTCCTTTGAAAGGACAGACATTTTCCTAGAACCCTTTTTTCTACTTCTTTCCCTGATTAACTTTGCCTCTTTTAGTCTCACGTTAAATGTTAATACTCAAGAAATTTTTTCTTGATGCCTTAGAATTTATTTGACTTCCTTATTAACTGTCATAATCACTTAATTTATTTTCCAAATATATTATTTATGACAAAATTAATAAAATATGTTATTAATTTAAAAAAATATTTAAAACATTTTTTTCAATGTGTTTGATAATAACTTTTATATTCAAGGGGGTCAATTACAGTCTCTGGTTCTGTGTTGTTCACAAATTCATTTTGAACTCTAGCAAGTATATGGTTACTAGATAATTCTCACTATATAAGGTGAATGGGTATGACTAGTTCTTATGTCTTATGTACATACACACACACACACACAAACACACACACACAAAATACATATGTTTTATTTTAATTTCCAAAGTGGTAGGTTATCATTTAATAAATATTGTTGTCCTCCTTTCACTCCCAATTCCCCAATTTCTATGTGAGTTGTAGTCTTTTCTGTGCCATTTGTATCATTGTTAGCCATGACTGGCTTTGACCAAAGGTGGAGATTATGAAAAAAGCAGACATTTGGAATATGCTTGCCATTTCAGTCATGTCATCTTGCCTTCCATCAAGATGGGAAGAACTTATTTAGGTGACTTGCTGTTCCCTTAAAAATAAGGTAGTCACATGAGATAGAACTGAGGTCAATGTAGACCATTCAAACACTGATATACATATTGAAATGGAAGTGCTTCTCTTATTAATTCACTGAGATTTGGTGGTTAATTGTAGACAGCAAAAGTTACAGACATATTTGATATATTTTTAAAAGAGATGAAATTTACAAATAGGCACATAATTAACAGATTAAATTTTTTTAAGTAATGGTCAATGAAATAAAAAAACAATTCAACTCAAAATATAAAACCATTTTTCTCAATATAACTTACATGAGCATAAAATGTCAATTCAAACATTGGAAAAATTGAGGGAGGAATTAATTTTAAACCCTGATCATAAACCTTTTACCAGATAAATCCCTTCATGTATCTGGATATAAAACAATAGAATTCTGACCATTTAGAGCTATAAAAGACATTTTTTTCTTAACATTTTAAGGATCAGCTTTAAGCTGAACATTTTCCATTAGCTATACAAAAAGGACTTTATTATCTTTTTTGTGACCCATACTTTTCAAAGCTGAAATATAAAATAATCTTAACCAATTACTAGTTATATCTAGTGTTCAATTTGAGATTTTTTTATTCAAAAAAGCCATTTAAGTTTCAGAGGAAGTGACTATATCATAACTAAAGGCATATAATTTAAGTCATGCAGATAACACAACTCAAATGCAAGATATATCTATTAAGATATATCTATTGTAGAAGAGCTTCTACGATATGGAAGCACTTCTAAAGAATTAGACCAAGGATGGTGGGAGTAGAAAAAAATAAATGTTCTATATTACCACAATATAAAGTTGATGCCAGAATTTGCTCCCTTGATTAGGAGAATTGACCTCCACATTTTACAGAGCGATGGGCTTATGCTAGGATATAATCAACACCCACATCCAGAAGGAGGGATTCTGAAGAAACCTCATAAATAGCCCAAACCTGTCTCCCTGTCAGTACCATTAAGGACAAACTTCTGAGTCAAACAAGAAATTTTCAAGTCAGTCTCTCTGAAGAACAAGGACTATAATTTAACAATTAGATCTACTATATATGTCTGAAAGTCAAGTGCTGTAAACATAAGCACTCTACGTAGCCATGTGGATGCTAAACAAAGTGAAGCCTAAGCAGAGAAGCCAATCAAGCTGATCTAGCAGACAAGCAGAGACTGAGGATGGAGCTTCCTGTCTGGGTTCTGAAGAATTTTTCAGTTTCTTTTTCTTCTTTGCTAAGAGACATACGCACACATATTTCTTTTCATGTAACTCAAGGGAGGAAAAATCCTAGGTATTAGGTTGTCCATTTGCCTAGCAAACTTACCCATGACTAAGTGAGATGTTTCATATCAAAACCTAACATCTAAACAACCATTAGGAAATGCCTCTTTATATTCCATTCATGCTTTCATGCTTTCTCTTTAGTTATGCTAAAGTTCCTCTGCAAAATCTAACCTTTCTCCAGGAAGAGATTCTTTCTCTCTCTTTCTCCACACAAACACACACACACACACACACACACACACACACGCACACGCACATGCACACGCACACACACACACACACACAGATATAGTCTCCCTATATATCATATAGTCTCTATATATTATATAGTCTATATATATTCTCTCTCTCTCTTTTTTTCTAAAAGGAGCAGGTTATCAAAACATGTTGATTTTTATTTTCTATACCAAATATATGGGTAGATTGAATTGTGCCCTTACCACCCTCAATATGTCAAAATTCTCACCATTAATGTGACTGCATTTAAAGATACAGTCTACAAGGGGATAATTTAGGAGACAGGACCTATAAGGTAGTCATAAGAGCAGGACACTAACAAACATTAGTGTTACTATTGAAAGAGACAACAGAACTTGCTCTCACTCTTTCTCAGCAGGCCTGGAGGAATAACCATGTGAGAACACAGCAATAAGGCGACATTCTACATGGTGTAAGAGAGCTCTCATTATTAAGTCAAGTTGCCTACGTCTTGATCACAGATTTTCCAACATTCAGAACAATGAAAAATTTAATTTAGATAAAATAAATATAAATTACCAGCTCTTTGACATTTTGCTGTGGCTGCTCAATCTGACTAATACAGATATTTAACAAATCTCATACATGAGAGGGGCTTATTTCTACCTGGGAAACCCTAAATATATGCTTAATAAAGCTTAATAGCATAGTCAGGCAAATTGCCATAGCTTATGGATTATCTCTACTGGGTATGTCTCCCATAAAAAACACACTGCTTTCAATGCATACTTAAGGATGATAATTTTCCTAGACAAATCAATTTACAGTTAATATTTCACTACCTAGAATTATGCCTGCCTTTCTCTCCTGGAGGACATTGCTACACAGCAATAGAGGGGAATTAATAAACGACAAGCTATAGTAATCGAATGAGTATTCTAACAGAAGTACAGATAATTGCAATAGGAAAACAGAAGAGCAATTAACTGAAAATAAAGGGCAAATGTATATTTAGAGGGTTTTTTTGGGGAAAAAAATAAGCTCATCTGAAAAATAGAACTTGATGACATTTTAGAGCACTCTTGCTACTATGAGATTTTATTTATCTATTTATTTATTTATTTTTTACTGTGATTAATTTGCCAGAGAGAAGAACCAAAAAACAAGTCAAGATAGTTGAATAAAAAAAGACATCTACAAATCTGGGTAAAGAAAATAGAGGTCAGAAGAAAGAAGAAACGGAAGGTAACTTTATCAGAATTGTTAAAAACTAAACATACTATTATAGCAGAATGTAGGTATTGCTGAGCACAGCACATGAAGGCATCAGGGACTAGAGTGAGGGATTTAGAGAGATCAGGAAGGTTATACACCAAGGATTTCATTGTGATAATAAGTGATTTAAGTAGCTTGCTCTCATGATGACCTTTTCTAGGATGGAAACATTTTGACTCATCCTTCATGTTCTCTGCACTTAGGACAGTGCCTGGCACATCACACCTGTTCAATAAATTCCAGTAACAAGAATGCAAGTATAATAGAGTCCAACTATGGAGTTTGCTGTAGTGGAGTAACTAAGATGCACTGGGCATCTAGGTAAGACCGATGGCATAAATGTAATTAAGAAAGATCTTGCATGTGATTTAGGCTTTTTTTTAATATATACAAATCTGGATGCCCTGGTTCAGATTATGTTTTAGTGTTCATATTTTCCATTTAGGCTTTAATATACAGTCACTGTTGCTCATGTTCATGAATGCTCTTCTATTTCAGTAAGTGAAACATTTCTTTTACCAGGACAGTATATGCAACGAGAAATGTTGATGACTTCTTCTAATTGAAAGTGTATTACCAGTTATACCCTCAAGTACAGGTCTTATATCTACCTTTCCTATGATACTAACACTCATGACACTATCATTAAAATAGAGACAAAACATTCTTCAGGTCAGAAGAAAATTGGTGTGTGCGACCAAGGGGATGATGTATCACATTTCATCACAGAGTTGTCACTCTTATGATGTACTATAAAACACTCAAGCTATTGTCCCCATGAATTACACCCCCAAATACCTTCATCTGAGGGTTAATTTTGTCAGGGATCTCAGCATTATACATCACCACTGTAATGTGTAACATATTTTCAGTGACATATCTTTATAGTATGCTATAGGTTAAAATAGGACAAGTATCCCTATGAGAAGGTTTTACATGATATTTTGCTTTAGTTCCTATGTTCTAAGTTATTCAAGTTGTCTCTATAACAAAAATGCTAAAAAAAACTCATAGGTTTCATTGTAAAATCAGTCCTTGAGGATTTTAAATTATTTCCAGATTTTAAGAGTCTTTTTATGAGGAAAGATAGTTCATCAATAAGACAATAAAAGCTTTCAATGGATGCTCTTCATTTTTACATTGCTTCAACTTGTGCCAAGTGGTTCTATTGCAGGAAAACAAAATAAAGAAAGAAAAATGTTAAAGACTCAATTTCACTATACTAAGCTACATCATAAGCCAACTGCAGAAACAGAAAGCTGTTTAAATGCAAAAATCTTATTAAAATTTTCTGGCAGGCCATGCAACATGTAAATGATGTCTAAATATTTTAAACGTAAGAAGTAGATCCCTATAAATTATATGGTCATCCACTTCTAGCTCAGAGTTAAATTCGGGCCTAGCTATCTATTAGTGGATAATTAGAAGAGATACAATAGATCCAACTTTCAACACGGACTTGATTTGGGGGGCTTAAGGAGCCCACTTGCTTTATGCAAATTGGTAGGAGACCATTATAACGCAGCCCTGGCAATCTGTTTAATTTGTTGATAGCCTGGACAGTTGTGACCAGAGTATAATTGGCATGGACCCCAGTGCAAAAACAAAAAATTGGGTTGTGCATAAAACTAAACATCATCATTACAAACAATTAGATGTTAATTATGAGGTAGCAGATTCTCAAACCCTTCTGAATTTGGCCAAAGCTAGAGCTAATTATATCTTAATGTTGTGAAAACATTCATGTTCCTGAGATAATCAGGTGTTCAAAAGGTGCTTCCTGTCGATTTTGTGTTTCATAACAGAGTATCATGTCAGGAAATTAAATATGTTTATATTTGCTACCGATCTACTAATCACTGAAAAATTAATAAGGTGGGATTCATGCTAATGAGGTAGTAATTATTTTATTAGATCACTTATTATAACACTGATACACAGAAGAAATGGAAATTATTTTAGGTGTATCTAAACAAATAAAGTCATGTTGATGATTTAAGAAGGGAGGAACAGAAGGAGATGCTTAGATCAGAACTAGAACTTCACTAAGTACCTTTTACTGTAGCAAAGAACCCGATATTGTATTTTAGAGGAGCATTGCCGTAGTACACTGACAGTCATATCCTGGATAATAGACTTGTACTACCAGGTAGGGCACGAAAAAAATATTCATGGAAATTATGTTAGCACATTAAATATTTCACTGTATTATTATAAAAATAGTCCACAGACTCTTTGAGACATAAGTGTGTTATAGATAATGCTTCTGATCAGAAATGTAAAGAAGAGTATCAAATTTCCATAGCTCAGCAATATCTGAATAATTGTTCTGTTTCCTATTATTCCTTATTTTGTTTCCTATTATCAGAAGACCTAAGACTGGTCTGTGTCTCCTATCAGCCGATCATGGTACACTCCACTTGTTCTATTACCTGTACATTCTAAGTTCTTGTTACTGGCAGGTTATATTGTGCAGAAAACTACAGGTAAAATGAACATCAGTGCTTGCTTGGAGGAATGTGCTTGTTTCTATTTTATTTTTCCCTTCAATGCATTTTTATTTGTTCAGTTAGCTAAGGGTGTGTACTTTCTGAGGGAAATAAGATACATTTTGCTTTTTTTTTTTTTTGCATTGTTCTTTCTAATTTCTACACCTTACATATTCTCTTTTGGTTGAAAATTAGAATTCCTTCCTTCCTTCTTTCCTTTCTCCCTCCCGCCCTTCCTCCCTCCCATCCTTTCAATTATTGAAGCTACCTTTAAAGACATATATTTAAGTAGCATATTATTTTCTAATTTATGCTCCGAGTTCTCCTATTTCATTTAAATTTTTCAAAAAACTTAAAAGTTATCAAACCTAAAGTTCATAATAATGTTGCACTGGATATTTCTGAGACTTCCCTCTTTTGTAAAAGCTTTTCCTATCATTAATTCCACAACACTGTTTTAGTCACTGGATAAAAATTTGGTGTGTTCTCAATATTTGTCAGCAAAATTTAAAGCTCATTATTATTGAGATTCATAACCCTTCAATTTGACAACAATCTAATGTGGACAATTCTTTGCACACTCTAATCTTATTTTCTCCACAGTTTATGGCATGTACTTCCATATCCATTTGCATTTATCCTTGCTGTTTCCATACCTGATAATATCTTACTTATATTAAATTTGGCCTGCTTTGCAAGTTGTAAATCTTCCCTCCATACTACAGTCAGCAGACAGACTAAACCAATGCCTCAACTAAACCACAGTGAATTCTTTGCTTTTGTAATGCCTTGTGAATGTTCTGGCATATTGAAAATTATGAAGTGTGTATGTGTGTGTGTGCGCGCGCGCGCGCGTGCGTGTGCACATGTGCACATGCATGTGTGTGACTATCTGTTTTCAACTTAAAGTGACTGTCTTGAACTTTGGGAAAGATGGGTTTGACATTGAGATCTCTGAAACTGGGAGAAGTTAAAGAAGCATGATAGCAAAAATAAATTAAAAAATACAAATTCCCCTGTGATTTAGGGCAGTTTTTCTTCCTAAATGAAGCAAGTCCAATCATAATTTGAACTCAGATTAAATTTGTTTATAAAGAAAACTTGACTCCTTAAAAGTTGGAGAAATTGCTTAAGCTCAGTGAATCACTGGAGAAGGGGAAATGATTCAGATAATATTCAGTGAAAATTTTCATATCTAAATGCATAAACTACTTGACTATTACTTATGATCACACTGAAATCAGTGAGTTAAGGAGAAAGCACTATGGCTTGTAGTATATTTGTTGGGTATATATTATTTGTATAGCATAGAAGAATGTACAAAAAAATAAAACAGCCTATCTATGACAACATTTGAGAGACAAAACTAAGGCTAAATCTCAGGACTTCATACTTCAGTGTTCATTTCCAGAATATTTTCAGGGTTCGAGTGAAAGCAAAACAAAACAAAAAAATGAGATAAATATTTGAAGAACCAACATAAAAGAAAATAAATAATGACAACAAAATAGACTGTGAAGCATTTCATAAGGAACTATCAATTTTGAGAGTAGTAAAGTGAATGACTAATGAAAGAATAAACTTTTTAAAGGCTTCTTTGCAAACTCATCACTTTTGGTATTTAAAATTGTGGTTTATCAATATTTCTTGAATAAAAGTGTATATGAAAATCATCTCTCTAATTGTTTAAAATCAGCAGGACTGACTACTTGCATTCCTGGAGAGGAAATCATGGAGATAATCAACACTGCTAGAACCTAACTGTACCCACTATGTTTCAATTTGAGGTGCAAATGTATGTCTGTACAAGTTCTCATGTGTCAATTAGTGTACTTAAAAAACTCTGCAGATCACTAATATATCTGTAACTGAAGAGGAAGAAGAGAGTATTCTCTAAACAATGCAATTAGAGCAGTATAGGCAATTAACTTTGCTATTTAGTAGAAAGTTGAGAGCAGTAAAGACTGAAGTAATACATATTCACAAACACTTCATCATTATACAGAATTGTAGAACAGCCACACATTTTTAATACACAATGCAGGCAGTCATATTATTAAACTTAATGGCATCTGAGAAATGATGAAATGCTCACAGCCTTGAGCTGGTAATGAGATAAGCTTGTAGCCTGATCAGCTTGCATACAAATCATCTCATCTGAATAAAATTAATGTTTGATTTTAATATCTCTCCTCAAGCACTGTTGAGCCCCCCCTTTTAGTTTATGAACAATTACAGAAAGGAAAATAAAACTTCAGCCGTGATATATCAGTAGAGGGTTTACAATATACACAACTTTAAATTCTTATTTCTGGTACCAAATGTAAGATTTTTTATATATTAAAGAAATAAAGAATGTGTTTTTGATATTAAACACAGTGTGAGAATTCTTTTAAAGCTTCTATATAAATATAAAAATGTTTATATTTTAAGTGCGTAATCACATCTCAAAATAAAAAAAAATAACTGCAGGTTAGTTTTTAATGCTGAAATAATTGACATTCACAGATTTAATTGCATTTTCTTCTGAAAATTTGATTATCCCTCAAATCCTCATTTTAAAATTTTATTAAAGGAGATAAGTGTGCTATGACTGTGTTCTTTTCAAGATTAGTCAAAATAGGAAAATTATACACCTCATTCTCATTTATGCAATTAAAGTTTATGGTCAATATTTTAAATTCAAAATTAAGTCCTTATAGGTTTTTTGAAGTGAATTAGCTGTTAGAGTTTTTATTTAAATAGTTTCCTAGCATCTCAAGGTACACCTTTGCTCTTTTCCTGAATATTTGATATAATGTATACTAACATTTAGCATTCCATAGCAATTGAGGATTCCAGGACAAAATTTCAATGACCATTTCAAGCCTCTACAGGGAAAGAAAACCACAAAAAATGTATCAAGAGAAACTCTTGAGGGATGATATTTTAGGCCGTAATTGTTGAACACGAATCGTGAATTACATTGTAGCTTCTCAATATATGAATTGCAGTTCTTTTGAATTTTAACATCAAATTTTTTCTCTGAAAAGAAAATTATTAAGAACTACCATGGCACTATAAAAAATGAGTTTTAAGTCATTTGGAAATTAAAGAGAACATTTAGGAAAAATAAGTAACAAGCTAAGTTGAAAGCTCAAGTTTTCTTTCTTGGATCACCCTAAGTTGTTAATATATATTAATTTCATTTATCCAAGAAAGCATGTCCTAAATGACATAATTGAGGATTAACTGAATTAAAACATAAATTGCATGCAATAAGTTCTGGCAAATAATACATGCTCAGTAAGTATTAGCTATTGCTCAAAAAGTATCTTTGAATTTCCACTCCTTTTAGTTCTCTTGTATGCCCATCAAGAGTCTATTATATTAGTTCTCATATATGTTTTACAGGCTGAGCTTTTCCTTTAATTAAAAAATCATAAAATTTGGAGAGCGTCTACTTTCAGATTCTAAGTGCTACTAAATTCTCTTCCTTCTTCAAAGAAGCAAAACCCAGAATTGTTGATAATGCATTATGGTTATTATTTATTATAGGAAATTGTATAAGAATTGTATAAGAATTGTTTTCAAGATGACCCACAGTTTCAATAATCCTCTAGAGACATACAACAAGATTCATAAAAGCTATTATCCTCATAGTTATGGTTTATTGCAGAGAAAGAAACAGATTAAAATCCATCAAACATATTAAAAAGGTACATTAGGATGGAGTCCAGGAGAAACCAAATGGCACCTCCAGGTGTCCTGTCCCAGTGCAGTCTTATGAGGACACAATTGTCCCTGCAGTGCCGTTTGCTAATGTGTGCAAAGTGCCAACACTAGGGAAGTTCACCTGAGCATCAGTACCCCAAATTGTAATTTACTGGGGGTTTCACAGGAATGTAGTGCTTACAGAACTAATCTCAATTACTGGGACTCTGGTGCCCCTCATTGTAAAAGAGGTATTCACTATGAATACCATTGTCAATGTAAACTTATCTGGTCACACTGGTACAACATGCTACTTCAGGGACACACAAAACATTCATTCATCTGAAATTCACAGTGGCTTAAGGTCTCAGACATAAAAATAGTCTTATCAGGTGAATATCCAAACACCCAGAGCAACCCTACAAAACCCAGGCAAAGACCAATGTGGAACATTTCTTGGAAATATTCAGGGTGTGAGGCTGAATATTCTGGGTTCAGGCTTCCTTAGGTAACTCGTTTCTACCCTAAAATATGAAATGGAATTCAAATTAGTTGACCAACACATAAAGAAAACAAATCTGGTACTATATGAAAAGATTGGGGAAATAAGTACATCTATGCATTTTATTTGAAAGATTTCAAGTTACCTAATTTTGACTTTTTAATAATATATTGGTTTAAATCACTTTTCTGATTAACTGACCAATTTCCATAATTCAGGTGCTTCATTCAGTACTAGAGAAACTGATAGTAGTAGTTTATGCCCTGGGGGTGTATGTCTTTATGCCCTAGCTCCTTAAATGGGGCTTCACCTTGTTTCTGCCAAAAAACTTATTCTCTAATCTTACTTCCCCAAATTGCTGCATGAAAATTCTAGGTCCTGGGGTCACACTTCCCATCTCTGTTACTAACATGAGGCAGCTTGCCTTTATAGGCTCACACCAACCACCAGGTCCGTATCTGTTCAATTCGACCATCCTGTCAGCACATAGACCTCCTGCTGTAATTCCCTGAGACTGCCTGCCCGTCTGCCCCTCAGGCTCCTGCCATTTCTGAGGATGATTTTTTCAAAAGCCTGAGTTTCCCCTCAAGTATTTTCTGTACAATGACAAGTAAGCTTAAAAGGTTATCAGGTCTTGGGCCTACCTGGTGGCACAAGGGGTTAAGTCCCAGCCAACGAAGCTATAGGCAGCCACTGCAGCACGAGTTAGATCCCTGGCCAGGGAGCTTCCCACATGGCGCAGCAGACCTCTCCTGTCTCACCCGCTGCTCCCCTCAGCAGTTTATTTCAGTCATTCTGTCTGTTCTGCTCCCCACTCTGTCTCTGATGAGTCCTCTCGCCCCCCACACCTCTAGCGTACACCCCAGCTCTTGTACGCATAAATAAATAAATCTTAAAACAACAGCAACAAAGATTTCCAGGTCTTTAAACAGGTTTTTCTTCTTGCCTGGTAGCTTTCACACTGCTACTGTGTTCAGAGAGAAATTTATCTCTTATTCACACAATGAGAATTCACCAAGTGTTAGGGGATTCAGTGAATGGTCATTAAATACCAGGTGCTATTCTGGAATTAGGAAATATGGATTGTACAGTTTCAAGACTTAAACGACTGTGATGACATATGCATTTACATAACACCTACTCAGATAAGGCCCCAGTCTTTTCCTGGGGATAACAGGAAAAGATAACAACATAAGTATGGAGAAATTGATGTTCAAATTAGCCTTTTGTCTTCATTATTCTTTCCTTTTGTAGTCTTCCATTGTCTTTTGGTGCTTTGCAAAAGTGTACAATCCAGCTAAGATCAATTTTCAATCCTACAAAAGGTACTATATCCTGATAACAAAATTACATACTATTATGTTTCCTTCTCCACAGATTCTAATCTGCACCACTGATTGGAACACTAATGCTTTTGCCCCTGCATGTTGTAGAGAACTTCAAGTGTCATAGACTCTCTCTTACATTAAAAACAAAGTCTAAAATAAACAAAAAAACAACAAACAAACCCAAATCGCCATTTTACAACAGTTATAAATCCAACAAGAAACTAAATTGTAATTCTCCTACTCTGGAGGGAATTTCTTGAATTCACTGATATTCAGATCACCAAGTGAAAAGATTGACCCTCAAATTAATGTTTCAGCACATATCGGACAAATAAAAAAAATTCATAATTTATTATTGTGGTAAATCATAGATACAGCCCTAATAACCACAAAAATATATGGTATTGATCTTCTGGAATTTATTTTACATTAAATGATAATGTTATTTATAAGAAGAATATGTTTGGTTATTCAGATGATTGAAATATATTTCTCATATATATTAGGTATTCATCCACTGTTCCTGACTCACAGCTCCAAATGTCTTGGAATTTCCTAAGTGTTGAGAGCAGTGTAGGTATCTTTTAGGGATATACCTAAGGTGGGGAGCTGGTTGCCAGATAAAACCAACGATATAATTAGAAGATTGGAACTTCTAGTACAACCTCTAGACTTTCCTGTAGAGTAGAAGAACTAAAGATTGAGCTTAATTGCCAATAGTCAATGATTTTAATCAATATTGCCTAAGAAATGAAGCTTCCATTAAAAATAAAAAGGAGGGACTTTGGAGAGCTTTTGGGTTGGTGGACATGTAGAGATTTGGGAAGAATGGCACACCGAGATAGGCATGGAAACTCCATGTTCTTTTACCATAATTTGTTCTATGCATCTCTTTCAACTGGCTGCTCTTGAATAATACATTTTGTGATAAATCAGTTATCTAAGTAAATGTGTTTCCTGAGGTCTCTGAGTTATTCTAGCAAACTAAAAGAGTCTGAGGAAGGGATCTGGGAACTGCTGGTTTATATAACCTTTGATTATATAAAAAGATAATACAGAAAATTTGAGAATGTTTCTGGCTCCACAATAGAGGTGTGTGCATGTGTATATGTGTGTATATGCATGTTTCATTATATGCTCAGGAAAACTCTAAGAGGTTTTGATATCCTCATCATCATTTTTCTATTAAGTAAATTATGGATCAGAAAGCTTGAGTAACTCTCCCAGAGTCTCACAACTAATAAATGTTAGAAAACAAATGTAGCCCTGCTCAGTATAATTCCAAATTTCATGTTTTTTCCACAAAAGAAAGATAAATCTCCAGATGAAAACAGCCTAATTTATTTTAGAGCTAATGGACAATTTAGTCTATCTCCCTTCTCTTCATCCCCATCCTCTTCTCAGTGTGAGTAATTGCTGTAATTCAGGCTCAACAGCTAAACTACCTCTCTTAATTTATATCATCTTACCAAGAGTTACTTCAAAATTGGTAAGCAGAGATCATGAGGAAGTGAAAATATGATCATGTTATGAGGCATTTTCGTTTGGAATGAGACATGAAAAACAAGCTTACATATAATACAAGTTTTTTAATATTTAAATTTTTTTAACTGAAAAATATTCATCAACTACCCACATAATTAAATTTCCCTCTTTTTAACGCGACATTTCATTATATAACTAAAAGAGTAAGAATAATGACCACTGGCTAATCCTAAATCAAAAAACATAATCAATTATATCCCTATAAAATTTAAAATATGATAATTTTAAAGTACTACTTCCTCAAATAAAGAAAAGTAATTCACAGTGAGATTAAAGGTAAGATAAAAAGAATATATTATGCTGTGCAAATTAAATAAATGCCATTATTACCGTCCTTTCATCACTCTTTAATATGCATGTTCCTGTTATGCATATAGACACAAATAGATTTAAAGACCTTAGTAAAATGAAAATCTAATTATAGAACTTCAATGATTCAGTGACAAATAGTATTAAATGACTAGTAAATATAGTTTTTTAACGGGGCAGCAAGAGTTTAAGTGATTAAAAACTGTCATGAACACATCTTATTGCTCAAATGAAAGTTTAAAACATAATATCAATTTCATTGACAATGGCATTTTATTGATAGATGCTGGGTCCCTGATTTTACATATGTGTGCGTGTGTGTGTGTGTATATCCATATATGCATATTCATACATGTGTGTACATAGGTACTTACTTGAGGGCAGGGATTAAAATGATATTCAACTGTGTACTTCCAAAGCACATTGATATATACACTGATCTCTTTAGTGTCTTAAGTATGCATCATGATTCCCATTTCCAATTCTTACAAAAATATAAAAATACAAAATTCACAACACAACAGGACAAAAATCAGAATTTTACTTTTTTTTTAACCTGTTAGAGATATCTCCTAACTAATTGGTTTTGAAATAATTATTTATTAGATACAAATTTGATTCAATTACTGTATGGAGCTCTCTATAAGTAAAATCTCTACAATCAGTACCAAAATCCTGCCAATTTTCTCTTGCAATTCCTGTCCATTTATAGACCAAAGTCAACATTTCATTGTATAACTCTATTTCAATGCAATAATTATCTACTCTTACCAGAACTTCTGCATATACCCTTTCTACATCACATTCTAAACTGAAAATTCACTCTTAAGAATGAAAATTCTTGAAGACTCTGATCCTGTCCATGTTACAAACTTTTACATCTTCAGCAATGATCCTTGGCCAGGAACAAAACATATTTATTTGTTGAATTATTGAATAAATCCATGCTATCACTATATTAAATCAGGAAAATTACTGTTTTAATTAGATCAACCTTCACATAAGAAAGTTTAATGAACTGCCAATCAGAAAAAACTAAATATTTCTGAAATCCTAATTTGATAATCCAAAATGTTTTAGATTTAGATGTAAGCCATTACATGAAACCATTAAACTTGCATTTGTACTAAGACCATTTTTCATAATTCCTTAATTTCATTCCTTTCAGCTATCATAAGTATTTTGCAAATACTTATTAGGTATATGATTTCATATAAAATGTGACTGTTATTCATTCATATGGTATTTTGAAATGTTATCGCAGAGGACAAACTTGCAAGAATATATGAAAGTATTCCTCAGAGTACACAGCAAATTCTCAGTTATGTACACCCACATACACAGTAGAAAATAATTAATGTTCCCTTTAGGTAAAACCTTGTAGAATTGAAAGGCCCTGAGTAAGTTTTAATGGATAGTTAGAAATTAGATAAGTAAAGAGGTGAGAATTTTATAGGCATGCTGAATAGGAGAATGTGGGATGCCTTTGGGAGTTAGAGAGTAAATCAACTTGGCAAAATCAGAGAGTTTATAGAGAGGAAAGTGTGAAGTAAGTTTTAAAGGGTAACTTTTAAAGGGTAGCTTAGTTTCAAGAGATATATGAAAGCCAGGCCAAAGTATTTGAAATTTATCCTGTGTTAACTTGACGATTCTGGTGAATATAAGTGGCCAGCACAGTGGTATAAATTAGATGATATCCAATGTGTTTAAAATTGAAAATAAAATGCTTTACCATTTATTCTCCTGGTAAAATCTAACTTCCCCTTATTTCCCCCAACCTCCCCTGTGTTAACTGTGCTGTTGAGGATGGAATCTGAAGCCACATGGTGAGTTCCATGTGGAGTCTTTTATGGGGTCTTTTACTCTTATTTGTATTTTTCCAGATAACCTCCTATAATTGGCCTCCTCATGTCCCCATATATTTGTCTTTAGCTGAAGAGGTGTTTTAAAGTGATGATTTGAGTTATTTCAGTGAGTTACTCAGTTTTTCTGAGTATCTCACATATACGCAGGAGATATGCATGTTATTAACCGTCTGGTAGCTTTCCCTGTGTTAATCTATAGCCCTTCATTGTAGGGGAATCTCAATCAAGAGGCTAGGAGGTGTGGGGAAGACAGGAAATTTTCCCCTGTGCCTCTGAGTTCTCAGGCTGGTGAAGCAATCAAATTAACATCAAAGATATTAGTAGAAAAAGAGAATAAATTACAAATATATTGAGAATCCACATGGACGTAAATCCTAAAGTAAATGAGTTCAAAGGAGGGTTTTCATCCTGTGCTAAGAAATGGTATAGGGACTTGGGACTTCGAGGAGGGGATTCACATTGTGGAAGGCCAGATGCCCTGCCATATAGATAGTTTTCTGATAAAAAGGTTATTCTTATAATAACCTTAATTCTGGGTAAGACCCCCAATTTTCATTCTTCTAGGTTGTTAAGGTATTAGTAAAAAGTTTCTCTTGAGTCTGCTAAAAAATAATGAACATGCTAAAGTGACAATTCTTGGGGAGCCATGTTCTGGACATCGAGGGAAGTTCTGCCTTTTAAAAGGTAGAGGGAAAATTATTTTTCCTCCTCTTCATAATGATAAGAAATTAATATCCATTATTTAATTAATGCTATAGATTGCTGCTTCATCTACTTTTCTGCAGTTTTCTGATATCTGCCATGGTAAAGTAGATTTGACCATGAGTTAGGAAAAAAATAAGTTAAATGCTTAAAGATTATTATGCTTCAAAATTAATTTAAGAATTAAGTAGTATTTAAATTATACATTTAAATGGGAAGGTGCATTAAGCATGCCTGGAAAAATAATTTGCTTAAGAATCTGTAGACTGCTTTGCTGTCTGCAACTTCCTTATTTTTATTACCTTTGTACCACAGCCAAATTATCTAAATGTATTGGAGGTTGAGAAGCAAGGGCACATAGACATAGAATTACAGTCAACTATAATGGATTAGGAGCTCAACTGAGGATAGGTATATCTTTTGACAGGCTGCAAACCACTTACAATATTATTAAAGTCATAAAATGCAACTTAAGTCTAAAATTATTACAGATTCCAAACATGATATATTCAAGGATGAATTTTACATTTAAATAAAAAGAAAAATATCTAACTCTTCACTTGAAATAAAATTTAACTATTAAATAGTCTTAAACTACTGTAAGGCCCTTGATAAACACTGTATAACAGTATTGGAAATATAAATAACCCTTATCTTCCCACCCTTCTACAGAGGAACATTAGTATATTTTAGAAAATGCAAGAATATTTCTCAAAATAATGAATCAAAATAACTCAAATTTAAAAAAAAATTAATTCTGATAAAGATAAATTCTCATGTTAAGATTGTTAAGACATTGAAACTCATGTGACTTGAAATATTAACCGAAACTTTGCCAAAGGTATATAATTATTAAATAACTGATTTTATCTCTCTGCACATTTTGAATTAAAATCATACACTTTACATTTTGGTACATTATCTCTTTTATTAGTTCTCACAACAATTCTGTTTTTGAAGAAACCATGGTATGTAGCATTAATGTAGTTATTAAAGTGTCATTCCTAAAAAGACCATTAATCTACAAACTGAAATAAAACATTTAATTCTAACACCAAAGCCAATACTCAATAGTTACTCAATGGAAAGTTAGTATTGAAAAATGTATTTCCACAGAGTGATATTAAAATATGAATTACAAAATATGACTAATTCTGTAATACAATGATCATGGTGGCTATTTCTATATAAAATTGTACATCTTTTGAGGTCAAGGATCAAGTCTTATTTTTTAATTCACAGTGTTTGTCACACTGATGAGAAGCACTGATGTAGACGGTAGTTAACAATTACTTGTTGAGTTAGCCAGCACAATGGAACCTCATTATTGAAACTAAATGGAAAATGTTTCATCTGAACTAGTGAACATTCACATGCAAGGATTTTTTTAAAGATATAGCTAAATTCTACTAAAACCTTTTATTTAGAAAGCTATGAGTTAGACCTTGATCAAATAGTGAATTAAATATATTGTGTGATCTCAATGAATTGCATAAGATGCTCTCAGAATAAACATGGTCATTTATGATGAAATTATACTTGAATTTAAAGAGAGAGAGTTCAGTGGCCACTTTAAAAACATCATTCATGGTAAGGAAAGTGGAATTTATTCAAGAAATGTTCAACAGTCTAGGCCTGCTTCATGGTTGTAAATACATTTTGCTTAACACATTGTTTGTGGGTAGTTTGCTACTACCAGTCAACGTAAAACGTATAAATACGTTTCCTGCATACAATTTAAAATATTTTTGTAAGCAAAACATTATTCCCATATTACTATTCCTATAAGAAAGGATCACCACTTTCTTTAAGCCACATAGCTGGTGAGTAATAACACATTGTTTGCAGGTAGTTTGCTACTACAGTCAAGGTAAAATGTATAAATACATTTCCCGCACACAATGTGTTAAGTGCAAATTGCAACAACTTGTCTCTTTTTTTCTTTGTGTATCATATGTACACAGAACAGCACAAATTAATCCAAACTTTGTTTTATTTCTGGAAAACAAACTTTTCAACCTATCTTATCATGTTAAATTGTTTCATTGAATTGTTTTCTGAGCAGTTATCATTAATGAATAAACCCATAGCATCCACCTTACTTGCACAATATACAGTATTTCTGCCAAAATACTGTAGACTGAAACTTGTGAGAAAACATTGGAAAAACCCAAATTGAGGGATATTTTACAAAATAACTTTGAACTTTTCAAATATGTTATGTAAAGAAATCCCAGAGAGAAAGAAATTAAAATTAACAACTAAATGTAATGCACTATTTTGTGGTTTTGCAATAAATGATTTATTCAGGCAATTCAATGAATTAATAAAATCTGTAGATTAGATAACAATGTTGTAGAAGTGTTAATTTCCTGATATTCATAATTGGACTCTTGATTTGCTGTTCCTACTGCTTGGCTCATGAGGGAGATGAAATCAGGTTAAGTAAAGACAACCTGAAGTGTAGTATTTAGTATAATGTCTTCTTTGCATAACCTTTTCCTTTTGCTGCAGACCAGACTCAGTATCACTGTTGTTTTGTTGTCTGTACAATCATTCTTTCTAATGCAATCTTATAGGATCTAAGCAGCAACAAGAACCTCTTGATTCAGGGTCTCTGACAGCTTTGGGATTTTAATTCATTTTGTTTTTAGATGAATTTTATGGTAAAGGGGAGATCGTGAAAGATGTGAGATGAAGAAATAAGTTAGTCAAAAGATAAAAATAGTTGACAACAGTTTTCTCCATTTTTTACTGTCATACACATTAATTTTCAGTGATGATAGAAAAAGGAATGTATCACTCTTCCATTTCTACTCATAAACTGCTAAACTTGAAACCTACAAATGGATGACAGATAAGCATAGTAAAGATGAAGCTAGAAAATAAAGTAATATTCTCTATATCTAGGATTTTCATAGTATTACCCTACCTAATTTCTTGATAAGCCTTTGCTTATCCTATTCCTTACATTATTTGGGACATTTTCATTTCTCTGGACATACCAATTTATAATCTCTATGTGCTTGTATTAAAGTAGGGATGATAATTTCTACCCCTCACAATCTTCCAATTGTTCCAACTGTTCTTCCAACTGAAGAACTGATACTCATTTTTTTACTCAAGCTCAAGCTTCATCCACCTCAAGGTAATGATAAAATACACATAAGAAATATAGAGCAGTCTTTTTTGGTCTGCCTTTACCTTTGGGGGGAAATTGCAGCATATTGCAAAATCAAAAATCACCAAAGCTAAGAATTAAAAAGGATATGGAGAAAGTAGAATAAAGATTTCACATAATAAAAATATATCAAAAGGAGCAATAAAAGGAGTTGTATTTTTAATGATCTCCCCATTTTGAAGAATTTTCACTTATTATAAACCAGAATAAAAATGTGCACAGCAAAAACTTGTACAACTTACAGAGGCCTGAAATGTTCCATGTTAATTCAATTTTTCCAGAAATCAACACATGCTTCAGAAGTGAAGAAGATTGTGAACTCTTTACCGCCTGATATGATACAGAAAGTAGATCATATCATCAATTGCTTGTCTGAAGAATTCTTATGTGACTAGACTTCTTTGAACAATGATAACCAACTGTTATTTTTTGTTTAGGTTTAGGGCTTTTCTACATTGTAGGATTTTCAGTGCCCAAACTGGAACAGTCTTGAGAGTTCTGAGTGGAGATTTCAAACTTGGTCTATATAGAGTTGCTAAAAATATCCTTTTTAACTGCTAAATCATGCCACTTAAATTTAGGAGATTAAAGAAAATCTTTTATATGAGATTTTGATCAATGTTAAAGAACACATTTCTTTGAAAAGTCATTGTTTTGATACCTTTAATATATTATTGGTAAATAAACTTTTAGAAAATATTTATTATTATACTACAATAATTATGGTTTTACTGTATCACTGGTTTGAAACATTACTTCAACGTTTTATTTTATTTTATTATTATTTTTTTTAAAGATTTATTTTTTATTTATACATACAAGCTGGGGTACAGGCCAGAGGTGTGGGGCGGCGAGAGGGTTCACCAGAGACAGAGCAGGGAGCAGAACAGGCAGATCAGAAATACACTGCTGAGGGGAGCAGCGGGCGAGGCAGGAGAGGTCTGCCACACCATGTGGGATTCTCCCTGGCCGGGCGTCGAACTCGCGTCTCCGCTGCCGACAGCTCAACAGCGCAGTGCTTAAACGCTGCGCCACCGGGGAGGCGCCAACGTTTTATTTTATACCTAACAAAACAGTCACTGATGTTATTTACTTTTTATGTGAACAACTTAAAGTAAAATAAATTACATTTTTTTTTATTTGTCTAAGCTGACAGAGCTAATAAATGATTTAAACAGACTGCTTGTCTACATCAGAGATTGAATGTTTGGATATCCTGTTCTTTGGGGGAAAAATCTAATTACCAGGTATCTTGCTGGATACTCTGGAACTTTCCAAGATGTATGCTTCACTGCACTTAAGAAATTTACTAACTTATATGGGCATGAAACATCGATGAATAGTAAAGCTATTACTGAAAATTTGCATAACCTGTGGTTTACACAGCACTTTCCTATACATGAAGCCAGTCATTCATTCTAATATGTCATTAAAGCAAGAATATCAGTTTATATCCCTAAAAATAGATTGAAAATCTGATGTTCAAATAAACTAAATGACTTTCAATGGCTATAGATATTGAAGTTACGACTAGAATCCAAGACTTCTTTCGTTATGAGCTATTCTTCATTTTATTTTATTGTGCTGCTTCAAGCACACATTACCAGGTAGGAATGATTACAGAAATTCCCTTTGGGTCATGAATTTTATTAGCTTTTGTGATCCACATGCCCTGAAGTCATCAAGTTGTTGAAACTTCAGTATGTTTGCTGGATGGATGAATCTACATTTCTAGAACGTTTTCACCCCTAGAATATATTTTTTACTACACAACAATAATGATTTTTAGTAGATTCACACAGGCTCCAAGTTGTTTCATGGACAGAAATGGTCATCCTGAAAAGCCACAAAGCTTAGTTAGTGTCTGAAGAAAGAATCTTGAACCAGGTTGTCTTTATGATCCCAATTCTTCACTATGCCGGTGTGACAGTGGAGGTTACTTATCATAGTCTCTCTTTGTAGGTCTCATTTTCCCCTCTGGTAAATTGAGAGTAATATTCTTCCTCTCTCAGAGTTGTTCTATGGGTTACATGAGTTGATATGAGTGAGGTCTCAGAAAAAGATCAGGCACTTAGTAAGCATTATGCATTTTAGCTGCTACTGTGTACTATTATTATCATGGTATTATGATGATGTTGTTCTTATTTTTATTTTACTCCAAACGCTGTGATTGAATATAGGCTCAGTCACTTGTTTGATCTTAGGAATACTGTTTAAATCACTGAGCTAAATTTTTTCATTTGTAATATTGGATAACATTTCCAGATTAACATACTGAAAACACTCAGTGTTTAACACAATGTAATTGACCAATAAAATTTACATATTTTTATTTCATTTTATTTAACAAATACTGAGTAGCTACAGTGGATCATGCTCTTTGATGTTGAGGATGAAATGGTTTTTAAAACAAGTAAAATTTTTGTTTTCTGATATTTTAATGAGGGATAATGACATGATAAACTATTTTCACAAATGTAATTATATATACTGAATTCATACTCAGTCACAGAAACATTCAGAGATATTATATGTAACATATAACCTACCATCAGTTTCCCTTTGATTTATGAAGTTTAATCAGTTGTGTAATATCTTTTAAATTTGCTAAGAACATACCTTATTTCAACTCAGAATCAAAAGGCCATCCCCATATATATTATAGAACATATATATTTTTTAATGATTAGAACTTAATTGATTTTTGTTTTAGATTACTGGTGATAAAACAAGTGAAAATGAGATCGCCTCTAATGAGGCTGATAGTCCAGAACCCAGTGTTTTGATTCAATGTATTCTATATATCTTTTTAATAATTAATATTAATGATTCAATTTATTAAAGTTATTAGGGCCATTGATGACTTTTCCAGGGGTAAAATTATAGAGTCATTACATTTTAAAATATAATCATAAAATTATATGCATAGAGGGCCATGCATATACAATTTTGAATATGAAACTGTCACAGAGAAAAATGTTAGCTAGCAAAACCTACATTAATGCAAGCTTTAATGTTCTGCGGGAGACTTCCAGTTCAGGTTGGGATAAATTGTGATCTTGGTGGTAAATTGCTTAGTATAAGGGAGAGAATAACCTAAACAGGAATCCATATATTTCTTAAAGAGCTTTCTGTTAGCCCTCACCTAATAGTGATTTTTATTACTACGAACACTTAGTTTAACTCTGTATCAGCAACTTTCATATTGGGCAACTAAATTTATTACATGTGAACATTTATGTATCCAGCAGATAGCTAAGACAATATGACTTTCTCATCAATTTACATAACTAGGCAGCTATATTTTTAGAAATGCTGATGTAAGTTTTATAGTTATTATCATATCTCAAGCTGTAATGCCCGCAATAGAACAATTATTTAAGGATATTAGTCGAAATTGGTCACAATGAGCTACAATATTTTACCCAATTATATCACATCTATTTCCATTTCCAAACTATACATTTTTTCTCTAAATAAATGCAGTGTTTTATTTGACCTACAATGACATCAATTTTAAATATTTTCATTTGCTATGGAAATGTTATTATATAATTTAGTGATATTTCATATTAAGTGTGCGGGAAGAATTATTATACTAAGACATTTTTCCCTCAAATATGCACAGCTTGAGAAATAGCTAAAAAGAATAAAAGGAAGGTGAAACTCATCGCTATTTCTTATTTTTGTCCTTTTCCTATTCATGATTTCTCTACATTTTATTTTTGAGGACCACACTTTGTTTTATTATATATAATATTGTACTGGTATTTTCCCTTCCTCTCTTGTTTGTGTTTATGCATTTCTGTATTGTGATGTAATTTTTTTTTTGTCTCCTGTAAATAATACTGTTGATGTTCGGCTAGAGCAACATTATCATATTCACATACTGAAAGGAAGACAGTCAGTAGTAGAGAATTTAATAGTTACCCCGAATGCTATGACCTATGCTTTTTAATAATAAAATTCAAAGTCAGTTATTCTCACCAAATCTGTCACACACACACACACACACACACACACCCACCCACGCACACACAAACACACACACGAATAAACAACTGATCCAGTAAGTTCATCTACATTTTGGATATTTGTATTTCCTTTACCTTCATTACTACAGTGAAAATACCTTGTCTCTGTGCACTTCCCAACCCATTTCTTTTCTATCTTCTTTTTTGCAAGTTGATAAATAATACATAATGATCCAGAAGCAGTCCCATCTAGATTTAAATTCTGACATTTTGACCTTACCAGTGCTATCAATTAAATAAGTAATTCAAGTCAATTTTGTGATTTGCAAAATTTTGATAACAAATATTGTCTCTTAATCCATAGTTCATTGGAAGGTTAAATGAGAGAATGTACATGACTTTCCTACACACTTGGTGAGAAGGCGTCATGAGATACATGTATTATTTTTGACTCCTTTCCTCCTTTCATTGTTACAACAATGAAAGATTGTTGCCCTTTGTTACTAAAGATTCTGTCCTTTGTTACTCTCCTCCATTTCCATAGCTCCAATATGTGGTTCTACTTATTGTGCAAGTGTAGGTAATTCTTACAAACAAATACTACCTTAGTTTGTGAACAGTACAGTATGAGACATATCTACAAGCAATAGAATATATACAAATAACATAAAAACGGACTACATACAATAATAAATATATCGATCATAGGCATCCATTTATTGACTCATTCACTGACAGACATTCAGGTTGTTTCCATATCTTGACTATTGTGAAAAACGCTGCAGTGAACATGGGATTATAGCGATGTGTTTTGAGATGCTGATTTCAGTTTTTTATAATATATATAGACTCAGAAGTGAGATTGTTGTATCATACAGTACTCCTATTTTTTTTTTTAATTTTTGGAGAAAACTCCATACTGTTTCCTAAAATGGCGGTATCGAGATAGTATACATGTAATCCATGAATTTTTTCTAAAGATGAATTTAATTTTCTCTAGCCAGAATAGATGCATAAGACTCTTAAAAAATAACAAAAGATAATTTTCAATTTGTACATTGAAAAACATGCTGGAAAAGGAACTATTTTAAAATATTCAGAGAAATTCTTTCAAATATACTTACAAACTAAAACAGAATTAATGACTGTTTGATTTTTCTCTAATATTTAAGAAATAATGGTTATTATAACATATATGAAAAAGGTTCCTTGGCAAAAAGAAACTACTATTCATAAATTAATTAAAATACTGCAAACAGATTTGCAAAAAGATATATTAAAATTGCAGACTCTGATATATTTTGGAATATGTCTCTTTATACTAATAAATTCCATCTCAATCTTAGCTGTCTATTTTCATACCTGCAAGGACAATTTTCCTATTATATTGTGATTATTCTACTAGCCTGAGATTCATCATTTAGTATTGAATCACTATTCTAGCTTAACTAGGAAGAATCATTAAAATTATATTTAGTTGTCACTAATAATGTCAAAGGAAGTTTGCTTATCCTTATGATAGGTTAAGCATTTTACATTTATTTAAGATGGTTTGAGAATATGAAAATAAAATTTAAGTTCAGTATATATTTGTAGATATATAGATAGATAAATGGATGAAAAGAAGATTTACTCAACAGTTTGCAGAGAGCATATTGAGTGGGTAGAGCATATGTAATTTCTATACAACTTGGTTGAGGGTATGGATGTTCACAGTTATTCTGAGAATTTAATTAAGAGCAGAATGTTGACTTCTTTCTCCTTGCTTTTACTATTCCCAGAAGATGGAAATGACATTTCCCATCCTACTACATTTTGTTTATTCATCACATTTTTATTGTTACTATTTTTATTTATAATTAAGCAACTTTGGCAGATATTTCCCTCCCACACTGCTCTCCTTTAATCTGAAATGCCTGCTCATTCCCTCTGAGGCGATTACTAGATCACAGGCAGTTGCTGCCTATTACTAGATTTGGAATCAGAGAGAAACACACAAAAAACTCCTATCATAAAAAACATTGAATTAATATTAAGACACTTAGATTAATATGAAAGCAATATTGTTAATATTGTTTGATTGCTGAAAATGAGGTTTTCTGCTTTTTCTTATTACCCCCCCCTTTTTTTTTTTTTTTGCCAGGATATCTCTCAATAATGCCTAGAATATCTATCTGATGTACAGGGTCCTATGTCTTGATGACTACCTCTGAATTTTGCTCTGGACTTTATGACGGCTCCTCTGTTATGATCCTGTTCTCTGATTTTCTTTTGGCCCTCAGATCCAACTGATTCATACTGTACTATTCACAAACTAAGATTGTACTTGTTTCTAGATTGAAGACTTTTGACAGTAGCTTAAAACTCACCTCACTAGAAATGGCTACATAATCAGTTGTGTTACTAAATGGACAATGAAGTAGAAGAAAACATTCCCCTTTAATACCACATAAAAAAGAATTAAATATCTAGGAATAAACTTAACAAAGGAAATAAATGAGACCTTTAAGACATTGTTAAAAAAAATAGAAGACACAAAGAGATGGAAAGATATTTGCTGCTAATGTCTTGGAGAATTAACATTGTTAAAGTATCTATCTTACCCAAAACAATACAGATTCACTGCAATACCTAGTCAACTTTCAATTGCACTCTTCAGAGAAATAAATATCCAGAGCAATCCTGATAAAAAATTGGAATGGAGGTGTCACATTCCCAGACTTCATACAATACTAAAAACTATAGAAGTCAAAACAGTACAGTATTGGAATAAAAAATAACACAGACTGAGAACACAGGAATAAAGCCATTCTTATAAGGGAAATTTATGACAAAGGAGCCAAGAGCATATGGCCAAAAGGAAAATCTCTTCAACAAATGGTATTGAAAAGTAAATAGCCACATTTAAAATAATAAAATGACCACTATCTCACACCATATACAAAAATCAAGTCAAAGTGAAATAATGACTTGGATGGCAGACCTGAAAATATAAAAAATATGGAAGAAAACAGAGAAAAATACTCTACGATATTTCACAGGAATCTTTGGGGACTGGATCCCAATGCCAAAAATCCCAAAAGTGAACAATGAGACAATATCAGACTCAAAAGCTTCAGCATAGCAACTGAAATTATCGTTAAAATGAGAAGACACCCTGGTGAACGGAAGAAAATATTTGCACATCACACATCTGACAAAGTGTAAATATCCCACATCTATAAGAATTCACACAACTCAACAAAAAGAAAAAAAGTAAAAAGATAACAGAAAAGCTAGACAGACACTTCTTCAAAGAAAAAATAGATAATAAAAAAAGATTAAGAAAAGTGAATTTATAGAAAAGGACACAAGGGACCACGGAGATGGATCACGGGTGAATTGGTGGTGGGTTACCCAAGGGGAATACAAAATGTAAATGATAAATAACAATAAAAAATACATATTATTAAAAAAAAGAAAAGTGAATTTATTATAACTTTATCATCAAGGAAATGTAAATCAAAACCACAATGATACACCACCTCACACCTGAGAATGGCTCATATCTAAAAGATAGAAGAAAGTGTTGCCAAATATATGTGAAAAAATGAACTCACCTACACTGTTGATGGGATGTAGACTGGTCCAACCCTTATGGAAAACAGTGTAGAGCTTTCTCACAGTGTCTAATATAGATCTACCATATAACCCAGCAATCCCACCCCTAGGTATCTACACAAAGAGTGCAAAAACACTAACCAAAGGACTGTATGTTCATTGAAGCACTACTTACAGAAGCAAAGTACCTAAGTACCCCAAAACACCCAAGTGAATTAAGGAGATATAGTATATACACACACTGGAATACTATTTATCTCTAAAAAATAGATGCACTTCTGTCATTTGAAAAAAAATATGGATAGCACTGGAGGGGATTATGATAAATGAAATAAGCCAGAATAAAAGACAAATACCAATGGTTTCACTCATACATAGAACATAAAGAATCTAGAGAAAGGACCAAAAAAAAAACCAAACCAAAAGAGATCTAAAAATATGACTATAAAATTGATGCTACAAGATGGCGAGAGAGGTGGGTGAGAGTAAAGGAGGGTCCCAATGAACTATGGGGGAGAACCATGGGTCCTTTGGCGGTGGGTGTGTTGTAACATGCATCTGAAAAGGTGTGATCCTATACCTCTGAATCATATACAGCATATTAAACCAGTGTTACTTCAATAAAAAGAGGATTCAGAAGAAAAATGCCATCCTGCCATTTGCAACAATGTGGCTAGACTTACAAGGTATTATGCCTAGCAAAATAAGTCAGATGGGGAAAGATAAACACTGCCTGACTTCACTCACATGTGCTATGCAGAGAAGGCAAACAAAGGAACTAAATGAAACATAAAGAAATTTCATATTATAAAACCAAATTAGCTGTTATCAAAAGGGAAGGGAAAGAGTGGTCTGGTCAATCAGGTAAAAGGTATCAGTTTTATGTTGAAGTATGAAATTGGCCTTTCAGTGGTGAACATAATGTAGTATATATAGGCAATTATTTGTTATGATGTATACCTGAAACTTAAAAATGCCATAAATCAATGTAATTTTAATGAAACATTATAAAGAAAAAGAACTCCAATCATGATTAAGATTGCTTTTATCATGACCGTGAGAATTAGTTACACTACCACTAACTAAGGAACAAATTGTGGAGGATACCCTCATAATAGAACCAACTTTTTGAAATGTTGCTCTTTTTTTTTTGTTGTTGTTAATTTTTTTTAAAGATTTTATTTTATTTATACATACAAGCTGGGGTACAGGCCAGAAGCATGGGGTGGTGAGAGGGTTCACCAGAGACAGAGTGGGGAGTACCCTTCCCCCTGACTCCCCCACCCGCTGATTGTCTCTCTCCTATTTGGTTTCCTTATAGTCCTGTTATAAGTGAAACCATTCGATATTTTTCTCTTTCTTTCTGGCTTATTTCACTGAGTATGATCCCCTCTAATTCCATCCATGTCACTGCAAATTGTATGTGTTTATCTTCTTTGAATGCTGAATAGTATTCCATTGTGTATATGTACCACATCTTCTGGATCCAATCATCTATTTTTGGACATCTGGGTTGCTTCCATACCTTTGCTATTGTGAACAGTGCCGCAATGAATGTACGGGTACATGTATCCTTCCGGACTAGTGTTTTTGTGTCTTTTGGGTAAATTCCCAAAAGTGGTACTGCTGGGTCGTATGGGAGCTCCATGTTTAGCAGTTTGAGGAATCGCCATACAGCTTTCCATAGTGGTTGGACCAGTTCACATTCCCACCAGCAGTGTAGAAGAGTTCCTTTTTCTCCACATCCTTTCCAGCATTTGTTGTTGCCTGTATTTTTAATGTGTGCCATCCTCACAGGTGTGAGGTGGTATCTCACAGTGGTT
>PVIJ01015035.1:0-38109 GCA_004024925.1 Scalopus aquaticus
AAGGAAGGAAGGAAGGAAGGAAGGAAGGAAGGAAGGAAGGAAGGAAGGAAGGAAGGAAGGAAAGGCAGCTAGCTTTGGTAAAACTGAAACAATGGGAATTAGCCAGTAATTTTGAAACAACTTGGTGTACTTCTAAATCCATGTAAAATTGATTAATATGGGCATCTCTGGTGGCCTAGGGGTCAAATATCAGCATTATCACTGCCATGGCCTGAGTTTGATCCCCAGCCAGGGAGCTAACCCACATATGGCAAAGACCAGCAACTCTGCAATTACATGTTTGTCCTACCATATTGACAGGTTTCTCCAATGAAAGATTATTTTTGGAGATAACTCTAAATTTGGGTAATCTTCACTTTTCTACATAGTTATAAGTTTCTCATAAGCCTGCAGGACCTAGATTGATTTCAGCTCAAAATAGTCCACATACCAGAGTGATACTGCTACAGGGCAACCCTGATATACAATGCGGTGCCTGACTGTGAGTTCTCACCCGTGCACTTAAAAAAGGACTTATAATAAGAACAATTGCAGGCACTCACAAAAAGGTTAATAAAAGGTTTATTTACAAAAAGGAAGGGAAATAAAAAAAACCCAAATAACTCAGGGACAAAAGAGGAAAAGAGAGAGAGAGAGATAAATCTCCAAATATGTCCTACCAGATCTGAAGAGCTGGAAACCCCCAATGACACACTGTAGCCTGGCGAGAAGCCAAGAGAGCTCCAAGGTCCAAAACTCTGGTTATATAGCCAACCTAGCTGCTTAACTCCACCCCTCAGTTCCCAGCAATCCTCTCTTCAGGATGATGATGGAATTAAGGGATTAGTAGCCCTTAGTGTCTTGGATCTCTTTGGTCAGAGGTGGGGTCCCTAAACCTATCTGTGGAGTTTGCTGCAGATGTCCTTTTTCCCCCCAACAATACATGTTGGGAAAACTTGTTCTCTTGGGGAGAACCATTCTTCAGCCCCCAGTGGTCGCTGATCCTCACCCACCTCCACATGGCTGAATGAACTAGTGTTAATCGGGCTCAAGGTTAAACACCCTAGTTTTCTTCTAGCCCTTGAAACTTGGCATAGAAGTAGAAAGTAACAATTATTGAAGCTGAGGCTATGGCCTACAGAAAAATTCTAAACATTTCTGCTGCTGGGACCCCTGGAGCATCTCCTTTCCTGCCACCTGAACGCCAAGTTTTCAACTCTCCCTTCAATTCTGTAAGACCCTTCACATATTTTCATCTGTATTCCAGAACTGGTTTTGTTAATAGACAAAAAAAAGCTAGCCTGATTAATAAGCAAGAGTTTTAAAGAGGACTGAAAGTATCTATTATTATGTAGTTTTTGTGTTTAATGCCTAAACTGTCAGCTCCATGAAGGTAGGAAACAGGTATGCCTTGTTTATTGTGGGATTCCCAGTAAGCATGGTGAATGGTATAACATAAACATCTAACTGATATTTATTTTTTCAGTGACTGAATTAATCAATCAATCAAGGAATGAAAACGGAGAACTTCAATGTAGGTTGAGATCATCACAAGCATGGTGAAGGAGCACCATGATCTCAGCATTACATGGAGGGTTTACCTGAACAGAGCTTAGGAGCAGAGGAAAATTTCCCTCTATCCTTCTAGGTTCTTATCTGGGCAATCAGTTAATCAAAACAGCAGCAGGTTATCAGGAGGGAAAAGAACAATTTAACTACTCCCATATGAGGAATCTACACAGAAAGAAAGGATTCCAATTTCAGTGAAGGAAATGAGGGCAAATATCCTGAGCTAAGGAATGGTGTAGGGGCCTGGGGCTTCAAGGAGAGACAAAGGGGACTTACACAATGAGGACAGGGAAACTCATATGGCAAAGATCAGGTGCCCTGTAATTAGATGTCTGCCCTGCCATATAGATAGGTTTCTCCAATAGAAAGGTTATTTCAGGAAGTAACCCTAATTCAGTATAATACCCCCAATTTCCATTCTACCAGGTAGTTAAAGAAGTGATAAAAGTTCCTCATGAGCCTACGAGGCCTTGGCTCTAAATAATTTTCATGCTAAAGTGTTACATCTGAGGTCCATTCTGAGCACCTTTAAGAGAAATGGAACCTGCCAGGCAGAAAGGAGACATTAATATACAGGTGAAGGAGACCAGCTGCTTGTAGTGGAGGGTACAGATTACAGGGCTAGGCAAGATTGTGCAGTCTATTAAACATCACAGGGAGGAGAGCAGACGCCACATGTTGGACAACAGGAAGGCATTGCTAGGTTCCTATGCAAAAGATGGCTGGATTCCTTCTTATCTTCCTTTCTCTCCAGTGAAAATGCAGACTGTGAAAATCTAAAGCCAAGCCCTCTAAGAAATTTCCAACCACCATTATTCCCAATAGAATCAGGTTGAGAAAAATCTAACCAGTATCAGACTGAAAAAAATCAATCAGAGCCACGATACCTCCCTCAGAGTCTACTTCACATCTCAAAATTAAGTTTGGTGATAACAAAAAAAAAAAAAAACTGAATAATGAGCTGTGAGACAGCCAGGGTAAGATCCACATGCATACTTTGTCGCTCTGACAGAAAACTCAAGACAAGACAGAACAATTGATAGCAGTGACACACTGCCTCCTGGGAGACACAAGTGAAACTCTATAGACTGTGTCAAAGAGCAGAAAATTCCAGGTGGCAGTCCTCTGTGGGGATGCACTCCACCCTGGTGGGTGTGGTCTGCCCAGCGACGGCAGTCGCTGCTGTGTCCCAGTGGCTCAAAAAATCAAAGGACAAGTCAAGTGGAAGTTGAGACCGAAGTTCTTCAAGCATCCCACTAGATGAATCTCTTTGGGGACATGGTCCCAGCTATATATATATAGCTAAGAAAGGAAGTATAGAGTAAGGAGAACCAAGCAAATTTAATATTTATGTGATAATCATCATCACAAGTGAAAAGATCTCCCCCTTACTTGAAGTAAAGAAAAGGGAGGGGGGGAAGAACAAGATCTGTGATGTCATACTTAGACAAAGGAAAAAGAATGCCCAGGAAAGCATACAGAATAAAAGTCTCCAACTGAAAATGGTTTAGTATCCTTAATGCAATGAAGGCAAGAAGATACACATGATTAATTTGTGAAAGTAATGAATACCTTAAAAAATAACAGACTGAAATGAAGGCAAAAGAATTTATTACATTAGTTAATACTCTACGTTTTTACCAAAAAAAAAAAAATTAGATAAAATAAAAGGAAAAGAAGAGAAAGGAGGGCCTTCCTGGTGGCGCAATGGGTTAAGTCTCAGCCTATGAAGCGATCAACAGCCACTGTAGCATGAGTTCAAGTCCCAGCCAGGGAGATTCCCATATGGCGCAGCAGACCTCTCCTGCCTCGCCTGCTGCTCCCCTCAGCAGTGTACTTCAGTTAGTCCAGCTGCCCACCTGCTCTGCTCCCCACTCTGTCTCTGGTGAATCCTCTCACTCCACCCCCCCACTCCCCACCTAAGGCCTGCACCCCAGCTCTGCATGCAAAAATAAATAAATCTTAAAAAAAAAAAAAGAAGAGGAGAAAGGATTTATTGCAAGAATATGGGGTAATTTACAGACCCCAGGGGCAAGAATGGAGCAGGGGCCTCTGAGAAGGCTGGGACAGGATGGCTGTGAAGAGGGAGACATGTTCTCTGAGTTCTCTGTCCCTCTCCCTCACCAACAACGGATATGATTAATATCCATCATTTCTGTCACAATGATAGGAGAAGCAACACTATCTCATTTCAATATGCATTTCTTTATTAGGGAAGTTGAGCATGTTTTCATGTTTATCAATATTTCATTCAGCCTGAACAGGGCTGCTATGAAGAATGAGATGAGAGAACAGAAAAAAAATTTTAAATAAATGGAGTCTGCTGTACTACTCTACTTTTGTAAAAAATGAACAGTGGTTTATATTGAATACATATTTCAAATAAATTCTGAAGTTCATCAGGTTTCTATTAAAGAAGAGCAATGTATGTGTACACAAAGGCCATTTTAGGTGATGAAACTGTAGCCAAGAAAATAAGCACTTGATGGTTAGATATGATAAAGATCTGTCATTTAACCCTAAAACAAACCAAAAAGGGAGTGGGATGGGAAAAAGAATAAATGGTAAACTAAAAGAAATTTCACATAAAAAGTCATCTTTTCTAGACTGTCTTTGTTTGATTTTTGTGGGACTTGGTTTTCTGCAAGTAAAAAGAACGTGTATGCACTCAGCTCTAATTATAAGGTATTTTCCTCAAGTTTTAACCCAACAAAATCAATACAACTAGTAAGAATGAGTTGAGCCTGTTTTCTTGTTAGTTTTCTCAGTTAGAGGGCTGGTCAATACAAAAATAAAGGAATAGAAAGGTTCTGCAGGGTTAGCTTCTTGATGGCATGAGAAAGACGGAAGTTGACTTATCCTACTGCTATTGCTCATTTATAAAGATGACTTGGTTCTACATTTATCTTCTAAAAAGATATTCTTCCATTTGGGCACTGTATTTAGTGTATTCTTTCACTTTTTTGAAAGATTTATTTTTTATTTATGCATACAAGAACTGGGGTGTAAGGCCTCCCTGGTGGCGCAACGGGTTAAGTCTTAGCACTGTGAAGCTATCCACACCCATTGCAGCAATCCTCAGCCAGGGAGATTCCCACCTGGCACAGCAGACCTCTCCTGCCTCACCTGCTGCTCCCCTCAGCAGTGTACTTCAGTATATTTGCCTGTTCTGCTCCCCACTCTGTCTCTGGTGAATTCTCTTACCATCCCACACCTCTGGCCTACACCTCAGTTCTTGTACGCATAAATAAATAAATCTTAAAAAAAAGAACTGGGGTGTAGCCCAAAGGTTCTGGGGGTGTGTGAGAAAGACAGAGTGGGGAGCAGAACAGGCAGATCTATTGAAATACACTGCTGAGGGGAGCAGCGAGCAAGACAGGAGAGGTCTCCTGCACCATGTGGGAAGCTCTCTGGCCAGGGATCAAACTCATGCCACAGTGGCTGGATATGATAGCTTGATAGTGCTGAGACTTTAATCTCTGTGTCACCAGGGAGGCCCCATCTTTTACATGTTTTTCTCCATTGTCTTCACTGTACAAATATGATGTGCTACTGACTCTGAAGGAGAGGGGTATAGAGAATTAGAGAACCTTCCCCTATAAGGACCTCCTGGCTACAGAGCAGAGTCACGGCCCCCAGCAGTGGGGAGGAGGGGATAATTCCAACAAAACTAAAGAATCTGTCTTGATGGAGTAAATCAAGGGCTATTAGCTTTTCCAAATACTCTGCCAAACGATTCATTATAATCAGAAAAAATGGTCTTTACTACTTAACAGGATCAAGTATCCTGCCTCCCACTGAGGGGTCTGTATATGTGCAAAGGAACACCCAACCAGACGTTTATAAACTCTAAAATCTACTTTTTTTTATAATCTAGCTTCAATTTTCTAACTCTTTCCTCCAGAGGTATAACAAAACAAGTGGCACTAGAGGTTACTTCTCCCTAGTTCTTCAGATGACTTATTTGGTCCACATAAGATACTCTAAAACAGCCAAAGCAAATCGGATCTGAAAGAGAGAAAAATTTTAAATATAATAAAAAGATGGTATTTTCCTTTCCAGAGATGGCAGAAACAGGATACCTTTTTCTAGTTCTAGTTATTTCTTCTTTACAAAAAAATCTTTTTATGCCACCAATAAATTTCCTACACTTCCTCCTCTCTCTCAACCTGGGGAGTTATGACTTTTCCATATTAATTATCAGTTTCTGATTTCAAGGGCCTAGATATATATGCACATGAGTCAAGTATCCAAAGGGAAGACTCAACATCAAACAGTTCTAGAACTACGAAGTGCATGCTCCAATTCACTCACTGTGGGGATACTTTAGTCATCTGTATAATATTTAAGGGAAAAAAAAAACACTCTTTTAAGGGGAGAAGTAAGAATGAACAAACTATTTTTCACATCTGAAAATCTTCCCGTTTTAAAAACTTAAAACAGTCAGAAATTCAACTGGCCATAAAGATTTGAATTTATACTCACTTCAAAGCAACTTAACAAACCCTGACAGTGTTTCCTGAGGGGTCTCTCATATGCTTCTTCTGCAGTTTCTCTGTAGGAATAAAAACTTCTCAGGGTTCCAGGGACTAGTCTTTCAAACTGGTCTTCTTAGAAAAAGAAGACAGAGGCCTCCCTGGTAGCAAAACGGGTTAAGTCACAGAACTATGAAGCTATCCAGAGACACTGCAGCATCAGTTCGATCCCCAGCCAGGGAGCTTCCCATATGTCATAGCAGACCCCTCCTGTCTCGCCCACTGCTCCCCTCATCAGTGTACTTCTTTTGATCTGCCTGTTCTGCTCCCTACTCTGTCTCTGGTGAATCCTCTCACCCCCACCCCCCACACCTCTGGCCTGCACCCCAGCTTGTATGCATAAATAAAATAAATCTTTAAAAAAAAGAAGAAAAAGAAAAAGAAGATGGTGCTCACACTTCCAAGCATGGCTATTTGCCTCCTCCACTATGCACCCCTATTCACACCAGCCACATTTACAATATGATTTTTCTGTGCCTCTTGGCTCCTCCAGGGAAGGGACAGTGTCCTGGGCTCCTTTTGTCTTCACCAGCACCCTTGTGATAGACCCTCTCCTTGACCCAACAGGCTCCGCTAATTCATACTCAAAGGAGCCTCAATTTGGGGCGTCAGTACCATCTCTGTTGGGACCGCATGGCCCAGGTTTAGCAAGAATCCAAGTCCGAGAGACTCCCCAGCCTTCGCTACCTAATCACGCTCCATATCGCATCAAATTCCTTCCTCACCCACCCCAGCACCCAGGTGGTGTCTGATCACCCACAGCAAGAACCCTGTTCGGTGTGTTTAGGCTGAATCTCCCCTTACCTTTGATGTTTTCCCTCAGTAATTTCCTTTCCAGTAACACCCACCCTAATATTCCCTGGCTATAAAGTCTCTCCTCGTTGAATTCAAAATCGAGGCCAGTTCTGTGCTGAGGTCCCTTTTCCCCTATTGCAATAGTTCCTGAGTCAAGTCTGTTTGTACAGCTTTGATGACAGACTGGCCCTGGTTCCCCTCAATAATAGCACAGTACCTGGAATACAGTCTTCACTCAACTACTGTGTCGGCAGGGACAGGGGGTGGAGATGGTGGACAGACAACATTCCTTCAGTCACTGCCCTCTTTAGGGATTCCAAGGATAAACACCCAGAAGAAGCACCAACATCCGAAATAGCTGGGGACATGAGGGTGTGGGCAAGGAGGAGAGCCTGGAACCAGTGGAAAGGGCCGGGAAGACTGAGAAACAGCAAGGTAGGAGTGGGGCCAGTTCACTGGGAGGGACACTGACTGGCACTTCCCTCACCAGCCCCCACGCTCCCGCACAGCCCCAGCCCAGAGAAGAGTGTGTAAATCTCAGGAGAGCATGGCGTGTTCCACAGTTCAACAAAGGATGGCCAGGTGGCCAGGGAAGAGAAACAAAAGCAAATATAAACAAGTGAGATTATATCAAACGAAAAAGGTTCTGAACAGCAGAAGAGACTATCAGTAAAACAAAAAGACACCTTACTGTACTGGGAGAAAGCATTTGCACATCATACAGCTCACAAAGGGCTGATATCCAAAATATGTAAAAAACTCAATGAAAACCATTAACCCAACCAAAAAATGGGCAGAAAAGCTAAATAGACATTTTTCCAAAGACATATATATAGATGGCCAGCAGACACATGAAAAAAATATTCATCATCATTTATAATCAGGGAAATGCAAATCAATACCACCGGGAGGGCCTCCCTGGTGGCACAAGGGATTAAGTCTCAGTGCTATGAAGCTAATGACAGCCACTGCAGTTTGATCTCAGGCCAGGGAGAGTCCCAGGTGGCGCAGCAGACCTCTCCTGTCTCGCCCGCTGCTCCCCTTAGCAGTGTATTTCACTCTATCCACCTGTTCTGCTCCCCACTATCTCTGGTGAATCCTCTCACACACACCCCCAACACACACACCTCTGGCCTACGCCCCCGCTCTTGTATGCATAAATACATCTTTAAAAACAAAACAAAACAAAAAACAGGGCCTCCCTGGTGGCGCAGCAGTTAAGCGCTGCACTGTAGAGCTGTTGGCAGCGGCAACCCGATTTCGATGCCCGCCCAGGGATATTCCCACATGGCACAGCAGACCTCCCCTGCCTCACCCGCTGCTCCCCTCAGCAGTATATTTCCATTGATCTGCCTGTGCTGCTCCCCACTCTGTCTCTGGTGAACCCTCTCACTGCCCCATGCCTCTGGCCTGTACCCCAGCTTGTCTGCATAAATAAATAAATCTTAAAAAAAAAAACAGAAGAAGAAAGCATCTCATACACATGAGAATGATCTATATCAAAAAGATCGGAACCAACAAAGTTGGCGAGGGTGTGGAGAAAAAGGGACACCTGCACACTGCTGGTAGAATGTAGACTGGTGCAGCCCCTATGGAAAACAGTATGGAGGCTTCTCAAAAATAATTAAAATATATCTACCATATGACCTAGCAATTCCACTTCTAGGTATCTATGCAAAGAATGCAAAAACACTAATTTGAAGGGATATATGCACTAATACATTCATTGCATTTCTATTTACAATAGCCAAGTTACAGAAACAACTTAAGTGCTCAAGGACAGAGGAATGGAGCATAAAAAAATGTGACACACACACACACACACATACTAGTAGTAATTAAAAAAAAGTATGAACTCTTGTCATTTGCAACAACATTAATGAAACTGGAGAGGATAATGCTAAGCAAAATAAGTCAGGAAGACAAATACTGGATGACTTCAGTTACATATGGAATATAGAGAAATAAAACAAAGGGTCAAAGCCAAACCAGTAGCAAACACTTGACACTGGACTGTAAAACCGAGGCAACCAGAAGAGGAGGGAGTTGGAGTGGGAATGGGGGAGGGAGAGGACCCAGTGGAGCTTGGTAGAGGATTATTGGGGTTTTGGTGGTGGTCATGGTATGAAAATACACATTTGTAGAGGTTTGAATCTATAAACACTAAAACAAACACAATGATGTAAACCAACCTTAACTCAATAAACATAATTGGAGAAAAATAATAAAATCTAAACTCAAAAGTAAAAAACATAAAATAAAAATAAAACACTGTTAATTCAACAATGGATTAAACAGATAAGGGGCCTCCCTGTGACTAGGGTCCTATCACCCCATGGCCTCGATCCTATCACAAGCCAGGGTGCTGACCCACATATGACCAGCAGACCTCTCCTGTCTTGCCCGCTGCTCCCCTCTGCAGTGTATTTCAGTCAATCTGCCTGTTCTGCTCCCCACTCTCTCCCTAGTGAATCTTCTCCCCCAGCCCCCACCTCTGGCCTAAACCCCAGTTCTTCTATGTATAAATAAATAAGTGTATGGATGAATAAACAAACAAATGAGTGAGTGGATGAATGAATGAATAAGTGAATGAATGAAAACACAAGTGAAACTTCAGTCCACCCCTGCCCTCAAGGGCAGCGTAAGTAGCACAGAGGAAACAACAGCCCTTATAGGTCTTTCTGCTCTGCCCTGGTGCAGATGGTTCTCTCCTACACAAATCCAGCAGGGAGGATTTCTAGGATTTATAGAACTTCCTTGTAGGGAAAGAAAAAAATCTCTTCTACCCATCTTAGGTTCTCCAGCTGGGACCTTGTAAATTAGACTGACAAAAGATAGATTAATGAGAAAAAAATGTAAAATTTCCTTAATATAATTCTTATGTGACATGGAAGCCTTCAGAAGGAAATAAAGACCAGAAGTGGTTAAACCTAAGCATTTTATACTAGGTTTGATGAAGAGTAGAAAGTCTTGAAAAAATGCAATATTAGGACAAAAGGATATGAGCTCAGGGTAGTAAATCGGGGGGAACTTAGCAAGCCCAGCTCTTTGGCTTCCTTTCAGCATGACTTTTCCTTTGGAGACAAGACTGTTCCTTCCCTCCAAGTCTAAGGAAGGCAACACTCACATAAAGGAGACTCTCACCACCTGCTTCAGGGAATGGGGAAGCTCAGAGTCTTCCATCTCCCAAACTCCTCAACCCCAAATATTCCATATGTCAACATACCATATTTTGGGCTAGCATGCCACAACCTCATCAGCCTTCACCCTCAGTTTCAAGGTGATGGTAAGCATGGTATGATGCACCTGAGCAAGAAGCCTTAAAGGATGAGAAGGAAAAAGGAGGGAGAAAGCATCACAGTGTAGGCACCTGTTGATGATGAATAAAGAACATTAGAAAGCTTTAAATCCTGGTACCTGGAAGAGGGTTGAAGTAGCCACTGCTCCTGCCTGGTTATGGGTGCATAGGTGGGATTTGAGAACTCCAGAGGAGGATGAAGTTTGCATCTGAGGCTCCAGCAAAGCAATGGCACCAAAAGAGAGAATCTCAAAATTGAGGTTCATCGTAAAATATATTCTTATTTTATTGTTTTGCATTTTTTTAAAGATTTATTTATGCTTGCATGCAAGAGGTGGGGTGTAAGCCAGAGGTGTGGGGGAGGTGAGAGGAGTCACCAGAGACAGAGTGGAGAGCAGAACAGGCAGATTGAAATACACTGCTGAGGGGAGCAGCAGGTTAGCTCCCTGGCCAGGGATCGAACTCTAGCACCACCAGGGAGGCCCCCTGTTCCGTCCATTTATATTTATATAAATATAAATATAAATAATATAAATATAAATATAAATATAAATATAAATATAAATATAAATATAAATATAAATATAAATAAATATGAGTTGTCCCTGTAAGTTCAAGGTCTTTAAAGTCTTAATTCACTCTACAAGGACAAATACCCATAGAAACAGTTTTGCATCTCTAGGAATCTAAGTAAAAGAGCATGCAGAGGAGCAGAGATGTCAATATGAAGGAATGGACAACATTCATTATTTCCTAGTGGCACTTTGGATATTTGTGAGAACACGTGTGATTAAAGGCTTGAGCTCAGTCCTCATGTAATTAGCTCTGTATGCCCAGTGTCCATGTAAACATCTGTGGAAGCATGTGTACTCAAGACGTGGGTAAGTAAAGGATCCCAAATGGTATCCTAATCTCAAAAATGTTGGCTCAGAAGTGAGACAGATTGAAACAATCTATAAAAAGAATAAGAAACAGAAAGGAAATTTGAGTCAGAAGAGGAAAAATGCCAACATCTTATTGAAGAGGCACAAATGCCATAAATTGAAAATAGATGTTTACCACCGGTTATAACTGTTTGCCATGCTCCTGTGATGTTTAAAAATTACCAACTCCATACTATGGTTTAAAACACTGTTTACCAACCTCAAATGTGAATGAAGTTTGGATCAATTTAAGAAAAAACTCACTAAAGAACATAGTTCCTAGTGGGCCTCCCTAGTGGCGCACAGGGTTAAGTCTCAGCCTATGAAGCTATCAGCAGCCACTGTAGCATGAGTTCAAGTTTGATGACAGGGAGCTTCCCACATGGTGTAGCAGACCTCTCCTGACTCGCCTACTGCTCCCCTCAGTAGTGTATTTTAGTCAATCTACCTGTTCTGCTCCCCATTCTGTCTTTGTGAATCCTCTTACTCTCTCCCCACGCCTCAGGCCAGCACCCCAGCTCTTGTTTGCATATTTTTTTTTTAAAAGAACATAGGGCCTCCCCAGTGGCGCAGCGGGTTAAAGCGCTGCGCTGTGAGCTGTCGGCAGCAGTGACTATAGTTCGATGCCCAACTGGGGAGATTCCCACATGGGGCAGCAGACCTCTTCTGCCTCGCCCACTGCTCCCCTCAGCAGTGTATTTCAGTCCATCTGCTTGTTTTGCTCCCCACTCTGTTTCTGGTGAACCCTCTCACTGCCCCATGCCGTTGGCCTGCACCCCAGCTTGTATGCATAAAATAAAATAAAAATTTTTAAATAAAATAAAATAAATAAATAAATAAATAAAAAGAACATAGTGGGGCCTCCCTGGTGACACAATGGGTTAAGCGCAGCAGCACTATGAAGGCAGAGCCACTGCAGCATGAGTTTGATCCCCGGCCAGGGAGGTTCCCAAATGGCACAGCAGACCTCTCCTGTCTCACCTGCTGCTCCCCTTAGCAGTGTACTTCAGTCAGTCTGCCTGTTCTGCTCCCCACTCTGTCTCTGGTGAATCCTCTCATACACACACACCCGCACCTCTGGCCTACACCCCAGCTCTTATATGCATAAATAAATAAATCTTTTTAAAAAAGAACATAGTTTCTAGTTTATGGACATAATTTGTGATACTTTCATTAAACTAAGGTATCATAAAATAGAGCATTACATTAAAGAAAGAAGCAAAATATCAGAAAAATAATTTCCCATTTATTATTTCTTGTTAATAGGAAGAAGTTAATTCTACTTCCTGCAGGGAAGTCTAGAAGACCTTACATTTTGAAAGACTTTGCCAATGTAAAAATGAAGAAATACAATGTCATGTTTTAAATCTCATTGGCAGGTTTGGTATAAAACATTACAGTAAGGTGGAAGAGAGATGTTGATCTCAGCTGATTTCCCCCTGAAACCTGTTTTCTTGAAGGTTTAGGTATTTCACAAATCTCCTGCATTTGGTGGCGCAGCGGTTGAGCGCTGCGCTGTGGAGCTGTCGGCAGCGCGCGATGCGAGTTCAGCGCCCAGACAGGGAGATTCCCACATGGTGCAGCAGACCTCTCCTGCCTCCCCCACTGCTCCCCTCAGCAGTGTATTTCTGATCTGCCTGTTCTTCTCCCCACTCTGTCTCTGGTGAACCCTCTCACCGCCCCACGCCTCTGGCCTGTACCCCAGCTTGTATGTATAAATAAATAAATCTTTAAAAAAAAAAAATCTCCTGCATTCTGTAATGGTTTACCCTTTTTCAAAGGGCTTTTCCATTTCTGATCCTTGTTAATCCCCATAACAACTTTGCATGGTTTTGAGCATTAAGTGTGAGGAAAGTGAGCTACAGAGAGGTTGTGTGGTTTGTTCAAGCTGTCACAGTGTGGAACAGCCCCCTGCAAGTAATTCCTATTCTCCTTCCACTAGTCATTAATGTGTCCCTAAAATAATACACCAGGTATCTGCGCATTCACTCAAAGAACTACAGAGATGTCCATCGTATACTGTGAGAGTGAAATTCACACAGAGCCTTTCCTGCTGGGAAGCGAGACAGCAGTGTGGCAGTCCTGACCGTGTCATTCATTCTGCCAGTCAGTGCTTAGGCTATGATCAATACTAGCACATCATCTGTGATTATATGTGTAGAGGAAAAGATGCAAGAAAGTTGACTTCTGGTCGTGTTGTTGTTGTTGATTTTTATAAGAATACTGTGACTGGGGCCTCCCTGGTGGCGCAACGGGTTAAGTACAGTGCTGTGGAGCTGTAGGCAGCTGCGTCCCAAGTTCGATGCCTCCCCACATGGCACAGCAGACCTCTCCTGTCTCGCCCGTTGCTCCCCTCAGCACTGTGTTTCAGTTGATCTGCCTGTTCTGCTCCCCACTCTGTTTCTGGTGAATTCTCTTATTCACCCACCCTGCACCTCTGGCCTCACCCCAGCTCTTGTATGCATAAATAAATAAAATAAATCTTTAAAAAAATAAAATATCTTATAAAAAAAAAAAGAATACTGTGGCCATCATCACTAATACCTACTGTGTGCTTACTATGAGTGAGTATCTTGCTAAGAAACTCCCCTAATCCTAACAGCTACCCTAGGTAGTAGATAACACTGGTCAACAAATTTTTACAAAAGTCATGTTACTGAAATAAAATCAGTCATTTCCTATCTATTTGTATGTACTCAACACAAATAATGACAGTCAAATTCTAATTTTGGTTCTAGGGTTTTTTTGTAATATGCAATAAATTGATGTTTACATCATGAAATGCATGCCAGTAGTAATAGGCATACGGTTAATAGCTGCAAAAAATCAAGTCATAGACTACTTTTTAGATTTCTTCGCTTGTCTCTTGTACAGCTGTTTAGGAATAGAATAGATGGAAGATGGTTTCCATCGTGCAGAAGCACAGCCTTAAGACTGTTTCAAAGAGTCTAGAAATAATCTCCATTCTTGTGGGTCATGAGTGATTTCTAAGCATTCATGAGGACCTCAATATCGGAACAGAACACCAGAGTACTTTCCTTTCTGAAGAAAGGCTCCAACTGCTGGTGACGCTTTCAATAGAAAGTAATTGTGACATCTTCTAGAAGATGCCATTGTTGGAGTCTTGATCCTAGCAGTTCTGCCTTGTTCTTGGATAAGTCCAAATCACAAACCAGGTCATTTAGTTCTTCCTGTGTTAGTTTGTGTGGGGTCGATGATGCACCACAGTGAAAATCTGGATCACTGCATGCTGATGGAAAAAAAAAGGAAAAAAACAGGTCGGCTCACCCTTGTCCTCATCAGATGAATCTAGAGAATATTCTGCTGGAGGTTCTGGAATAGGAAGCCCCTCACCATGTGGAACTGTTCTCAATGCAGACGGAATGTTTGGGTAGACTATTCTCAACTTCTTTGGCTTCATTATTCTGCCGGAAAGAGGAAGAACCAAGCAGAAGTAACAGTCTTTTATGTGGTTGCTTGGCTCTCTCCACACCATGGGGACTGCAAACGGCATTGATAGTCTTTTGCTATTGAACCACTGTGAAAGCTGTGTTGGACATGTAGCACAGCATATAAGCAGGGCCCAAGGCTTGTCTTAGTCACCAACCTTGCATCCAAAGTCAAGATGATAAGCCTTTTTCATTTGAGAAGTGACACTTTTCCTCTGGTTGGCAAATGTCACTTCCCCACAAATAGAGCAGAAATTGTCCACAGTATTAATGCACTTTCGAGGCATTACTGTTCTGTATTGTGCCTAAATGGATAAAATAACAGTTCTATGGGAAAGTTGAAGCCAACTGTCTCACACAAAGTCTGAAATATTTTCAATGCTCAACACTTCCGACAGGGCTTCACCTAGTGCACTGCTGACGTCAGCTTCCTTCAGCAGCCACCTGGCAGTAGTACTGCATTGCATCAGAAAATGATGTAATCGACTCTGGATGATGTGTGCATAATGGTATTATGCAATGCAATGCAATATTACATCATTCTAGGCTGATTTAGGATGTTGTTGCAGTCCTACTGGATAAATTTATACAGTGAAACATATAAAATGAATTATATGAAATATCTTCAAAACGAGAGCTAATAAAAATTTTTCAGGGTTATATTCATGTTCAGCACACAAAGATACTACAGATTAGGGCCTTTTTAAGTCAGTAACGTCTCACTGTTGACCAGTGTCATCATCGCTTTTACTGATAAGAAAATATAGCCTCAGAGGAATGAAATAAGTTGCCCAAGCACATGTAGCCAATAGGGTGAAAAGCCAACACACGGAGTTGGCAGCCAAATGCCAGAACTTGTTCTTCTGATCACTGTGCCAGTCACTGGTTAGCTGATTTAGGCAATCACTTAGTTTCTCTGGGTTCATTTTCCTTTATTAGTTAGTAAAAAGAATTTTTTTAAATTTTTATTTATTTGGGGGTAGAATAACTTGGGTGTAGAACAGGAGTGCTGGGGGTGAGAGGATTCAAAAACAGACAGAGGGGGAGCAGAACAGGCAGACTGACTGAAATACACTGCTGAGGGGAGCAGTGGGCAAGACAGGAGAAGTCTGCTGTGCCATGTATGTTAGCTCCCTGGCTGGGGATTGAACTCATGCCGTAGCAGTGATAATGCTAAGACTTAACCCCTAGGCCCCCAGGGAGGCCCGTAAAAATAATTTTACTAGGTCTAAGAAGAGACATATATGCACAAATACATATATACATTATCTTATTACATGTGTATACATGTATATTAGGTATATATGTGAATTATGTATATATTGTATATCTATAACATGTAAGCATATATAACATACAGGTATATAATTAAAATATAGGTATATAATATTATGTATAATGTATGAATCTTATTACATATGCATAGATGTATATTAAGTACATATGAATTACAAAAGAATTGTAGCTGAAGCCCTTTGTTAATCAGTATGTAAAAGTCGCTCTGAACCCAACAGAAGAAACTGAGGCTTCATAATTCAACCAAAATACTGTGTTAAATTTACAGGATAATTTAAAAATTCTATTGTGAATTTGTGTGTGTATTGTTCTTAAATTTTATTATTTTTATTATTTTATTTAGTATAGGTGTCATACAAAGGCTGTACATATTTAATGTGCACAACTTGTTGAATTTGGAAATATGTATCATCAGATTCTAAATCTATCCATCACCTCTGAGTTTCTGCCTGCCCTCTTATGTGCTATTATGATTATTATTAGTATTAACACTATCATTCATGATAAGAACACAACATAACGTCTACACTCTTAGCAAAGTTTTAACTACATAATACAGTATTGTTAACTATATTGTGAATCACTTGTGAAATATATAATTATTCCTTTAAAAATGTTTTTGTAAAATTCAGATTTTTAGTATGAAGTGCTTAATTAGAAGTGCTCCTATAATTAAACAAATCACTTACAAAGCTTTGTGCTTTTGTTCCACAATCATAAAACTGCTCCAAAGAGGTAGTTCAATCTGTTATTACATCAACCCTTTCTTTCTTCTCAGATTCTTCATTTGCCTAGTTCTACAGAGGGTAGGCTTCTGGTCTGTCTGATGGTTCTCATTAACACATCAACAATTATTTAATTCAGTGACATATTTTGTGGTGATAGTTCATCAGTAGATCAAGAAAACATTGCAATCTAACACATTCCAGTAAATAATCAGGACAAGATTAATAGTTACATTTCATGAAAACCATCTGTTTGTTAAACCAGCTTGCCTGCTTTCTTCATTTCTTTTCAGATTCCAATAAATTGTGAGTGCCTTGAATCTTTCATGAGCCAGGCTGAGTGAACATAATTCTTTGGGGGTCACTGTCACTATTTAGGAACACTACCCAATATCCACATGGTCTAGAGTCGAAAGAGGAAAGCATAGCCAACTGACATGTTGTTTTGTTGACTTGATGGCTACCAACAGGTCTGTCTTTTTATGTCCCTCTGATTTAAATGAATTGACAAGTGTTTCTTGGTCTACAAGCATCACAGAATGATGGAGCCCAGACAGTTAAATTTGCTGGTCTTACGGATCATATTTTACCCTCATCCCCAAAGCATGAGTCAACTACCATAAAAATCACCTAATTGTCTAAAATGCCTTGTTCCTGCCTTAGAGGACTTTTAACATAATAAATATAGTAAAATATAAGTTGGAATGTGCAGCGTGGCTGGGGGCTGGGGGTGGGTGTGAAAACTTATATCCATCTTTTGAGGACACCTCTCACAAGTAAATGAATGTGTGCACTCAAAAAGTATCTGGAGGTCATCATATATCAAGAAATCTTGGCTAATCAGAATACAGCCTAGTACCATGAGAAACCGAAAGACCTCTCAACAGTTAAAGGAATAGAAGACAAAATATCTCAACTCAAAAGAAAACCACTCAGGACTTACCCTTTTTTCTTGCTTTAGGTAGGTGGACGGAGACCAGCATGAGAGAGGAACCTGGTCCATTTGGCCAACTCATCGGTGTCTGTGAAGGTATTTTGAGCTGGTGCTTGTTCCTAAGGGCCAGGTGAGATCGTTCAGCAGCCATCAAAGGTCCCTCAGCCACACCACTAGTTCCCCAGGTATTGTTCAGGTAGGGAAAGACAGGCAAGGGCTCTAATGAGCACAGGGGGTTGGATGGCAGCATGGGACACTCCTGATGAAAAGAGCCGGCGTCCTGGAGGCAATGGAGTATAGCAAAAGAACCAGTTAAAAAAAACCTTTATCACTGTTTTGCAACCATCCCAGGCCTGGCAGGTTCACCATCAGTTCTTGAGATCTGAAGGGGAGCTTTGGAACTTTTGGCATCATTTTCACAGGTTTTAATGGTAAGTATGGAAACAAGCCAGCAGGGAGACAGAAACTTGACCCCCCTGTGAATCTCTATATACTCTTCTCTCTGGGCTTTCACTGGTGTGCTCTCGTGGTTTCTCCCTCTCTCAGCTACTCCGCTGTAGTCATCTCTGAGTAACCCTTATGTCCTGATCGCCAGGCGCAGGCGTGCACACTTGCACATGCGCACTCACCCACGCTCAGGTGTCCACAGTCAGGCACGCGTGCCCCACATCACCGCACCTTCTACATTAAACAAGAGCAAGGCCGAAGGTGATAGCCACAGAGGCCAGTGGCGTAAGAGCCTGATCAACTTCATTTACCCGACAATCACTTCTACTGTGGGAAACAAAGATAAGTCCAGGTAGTGTTCTGGGACAGAGCACAAACACTGTGGAGGCTGGCAGAATCTTCCTAGCTCCCTCCTGCAGTTATCATTTGCCCCATAGCAAATCATCCCCAAAACTTAGTGAAATCAGATGACGAACCATGTACTTGTTCACAATTCGCCATTTGAACTGGGATACACTGGGCCAGTTTTCTACTGGTCTCAGCTGCAATCAGTTGGTAGTTAGCTAGAGGATGGCTGGATGGCTGGCCTGGGATGCACTTACGTGCCTGGAGTTTCAGCTGGGATAGCCGAATGACTGGTACAGCTGTGCCTTTCTCTTCGGATATTCTTTTGGCCTCAAACAGACTAGCCCCTATTTGTTGACAAGGCAGCAGTGTTCCAGGAGAGTAAAAACAAAGTTGCAAAACCTCGTAAGACCTAGCCTCAGAAGTCACAATGCTGTAAGGGGTGGGGGAGGGGGGCGCTGAAGCCAAACACTGTTACAGGTGGCGTCCCCTGGAGGGGGGTGCGAGTGTGGATTGCTAGCCCCAAGTGAAATACACAGTAACTGTGGGGGTGGAGACCCTGATAAGAAGTATAAGGGACTGCAGAAGCCGTGCCCAGGATTCAGCTTTCAGAATTTCAGTGGTTTTTGGATCTTCAGCAATTCCAGGGTCAGCAATTTCTGCCCCCACCATGCCAATCTTCCAGAAGGCTGTTGCGGGCCTCTGAAGGACGCAGAGAGGCTTCCAGCTGCCAACCTCAGAGAGGCAAAGTTTGGAGGCTTTGCAGGTAGCGGAGCAACTGAAACTGCTCCCAGTTTTGCTGCTGTTACAGCCTGGAAGGGAAGGCGGAGACCCTGAGCCGGCATGTCGCTGACCTGCATGAGCATGGACGGTATGTCTGGCTGTTTGCTGCAGCCGCTGTTTAAGGTGTCCATTGTCTGGTGCCGCGCTGGGGCATCTCTGCATCAGCTCCAGTAAGCATCTCCTGTTGTGTCTTCTGCTGTCTTCATGAGTTGGATCCCAGCCTACAGTTTGGCTGCCATGTGCTCCAGGTCTGCAGTAACAGGAAGATGCCATCTTGGGAGTGTTTGTATTTAGGACTTGAAAACACTGGACACTGCTTCAGGTGAGGTAAATGGCTATTTTTGGCCTCAATAACTCTGTTTTCCCTGGTTGGTTAAATAAACCCCACTATTGCTGTTCTTTGAACCTGAGTGGTCTTGTAATTGTGTGCACAGGTGAAGAACTCAGACTGTGAGCAGTAAACTATTTGGGCACTGGCCTTGGCCAGTTTTAGTGCCCCTTGTTGCCCTATATCGGTACCTCTTCCACCACATTCTGTTCATTGAAGCAAGTCACAAAGAGGCTTGCCTCTGCGATATGGGCTAGTAGACTCTATTACTGTTAAAGGAAGCAGCTAAGGCAGCAGCACTGTCTGCCCACCTGTGACTATACAGGTGCTTCTTTCCACCAACTCTCTATCCCTCTGCAGGGCAGCAGCCTTCCTGCCTGCTCATGACCTGTACCATGCCGAGACTTCTCTTCACGGACCTCCCTCAGCAGAGCAGCTCTCCTCAAGGCTGCCTGTCTGCGTGTAACCATGCAGGTCTCTTACCAAACCTGTTCCTTTCGAGGCAGCTCTTCCTGCCCACTCATGCCTATGTGAGTGCTCTCTGTTCTTCTGTCTCTTTCTTTAATAAATATATATACATATATATATTTGAAGGACAGGTTTATTAATTATATATATATATATAGCAGCTAAGTTACATTGCAAGAGGAGGGACACAAGAGGTATGGCTCATTGACGTCATGATTATAGTAATCTACCATTGGGGTCCACTTGTGGGGTTAGAGTCAGTCTAACAAGTACAAAGGGTGAGTAACTCCTAGGGCAGCCTCAGTCATGCATTAGGCACCCTGGGACCTTCTCAGTGGTGGGATCCCAGGTCAGCCACACACAAATCAAGGGTTCTTGACCTGGCGAAGGAAGAAGACAGTCCAGATGGCAATTCGAGCTAGTTGGAATTTTCTGGGTTATTTGTTTGTTGGCTCAAAGGGCAGAATTTGAATGAAGTTGTGGCTCCCAAATTCCCCAGGTGAAGATAGAGACATCAAAATATTATCTTGTTATTAAGTTATTTCTATCTGTTTTCTTGGTGCTGTTATTTTTGTTTTATAACACTTCTTGACAAAATTCTTTTCCCTTTGACTTATGGCCTGAGAAGTACATATAATTCTAATAAACTTGATTTACTAGTTTTCTAATTCAAAGCAGATTAAAAGGAGTTAATAGAAGGGAAGCAAAGGAACTACTGATTCTCAAAATGTGACAAAATCACAAATGACCATAGAAAGCTTAGCACAAAGGAAAATTCAGCTAAGCTATTAAAAAACGTATCAAATAATTCAATAAAGCCTAATAGTCTAGGGTATGTGCTGTCAGAACAGAACATACTGTATTTGGGGTGTGTGTTGCAATAATATCCCAGACCACAGAAATTTTAAATTGTTTTCGATATATTCAAGTAAAGCGGACCTCCCTGGTGGTGCAGGGGTTAGTCTCAGCGCTATCAAGCTCTTACCAACCACTGCAGCATGAGTTCAATCCCCTGCCAGGGAGCTGACCCACATGTTGTAGCAGGCCTCTCCTGTTTCACCCGCTGCTCCCCGCAGCAGTGTATTTCAGTCAATCTGCCTGTTCTGCTCCCCACACCTCTGGCCTACACCCCAGCTCTTGTGTGCATAAATAAATAAATCTTTAAAAAATAAATAAATATTTTTAAAAATTCAAGTGAATGATATGAAAGCTCATTGATAATAAAAGATATAAAAATGCAAAATTGCAAATAACTTAATTGGTAATTGACTCCAAGGTGTTGTGAGAGGGGAATAAAGTACCTACATCATGATCACTAGGAACATTTTCACTTAGTCTATGGTCTGTTGTATATAAATATCATTTTCTCACATTTCAAGAGATTAACCAGCCCAGAAAATTTACTTTTATGAATCCTCAATGATGCCAAACATTTGAAGTGTTGCTTTACTATGTTCTGCTTAATTGGGACTCATATCAAAAGAACTGAAATCTGCTTTTTTTCTATTGTACCACGTTATTACAAAATGCTTCAAAGATATTTTATTTGCGCAATGTAACATCTTATCTTAAAGGTACAATTATTGTGCTTATATCCCTTTTTAAAATGAGAATATAAATATTCAAGAAAGGCAAAGTACCTAGGCCATGAACAGAACTCGCATATTTTGACACTACTTGGGTTATCATCCCTGTCAGGATATTTCAAGAGGACCCCACCAAAGTTCATCAAGGAGGGTGTAAGAGACAGTATGGGACCTCTCTCAAGCAGACCCTGCCCACGTGAACTGATGGAGCTCCACAGTGCCCCACCCCCTCTGCCTTTTCTACATTACCTTGATTTACTATATTTCTGAATCTGATTGTAGCACTTTTCCTACAATGATGGTATCTGGGCACCCGATCCAACTCTACTTTTTACACTGTAGACAGGAATCTAGCATGATCGCTAAATCCATTATGCTCCTGGGAATTTAACTCCTATTCTTGATCTCATTTTATTTCTAATCTCAGTAAGGGCAACTTGGAGAAATATCCTGTACTGAAGCCTAAGTTAGAACATCTGTAATCCTGCACACAGAGACCCATGAGCCATTAGATGTATTTTTATTCCTACTTAAACGGATAAACTGAAATGTAGATAATCTGCAGTGGTTTGCTCAAGTGGATGAACTGAGTAGGTAGCCAAAGTAAGAAAGGAAGCTAATCCCCCTGATTTGTGCTTCTTTGATCACTTTAAACTAAAAAGGAGAAAAATAGTCAGTTTTCTACTCTAGTAACAGCTGCTAATTCTATAGCCATCATAGTACCAGATCATTGATAGATGTTGAGATTGACAGACTTCAAGAAATGTATAGCTAAATTACATCCAGATAAATAAATGTGTTTGTAATAGGTACATCAAAGAGATAAAAAATAAAATGCTATGAGATGACAAAAATATTATCAGTTGTGAGATCAGCTAAGACTTGTGAAAGATGTGACCTTTGAATTGGGCCTTAATGAATTAGTCAAATTTGCATATGCAGAAATGAAAGAGATAGAGAAAGAACAGTCGATGTAGAGAAAACATTCCAATATGGGGACCCAACTATGGGAACTCTGATTAACTGCTGCCAAGGAGCATAGAAAGGAAGTCCCAGGACTCAGAACTAAATTTGTTCATCTGGGTAGGACCTCATTTGAGGGACAAAATTGTTTCTGGGGCCTAGAGGAAGTCGCCCAAGCAAGTCAAATTTGATAGTCCAAGCACATATCAATAGAGAAAATATGGTGGTCTAGGCAAGTAGCCAGCACTAGAAAAAGCCAATATGGGGTAATGAGGAGACACAATGAATAAGTCAAATATGGGAATAAGGAGTTTAGGACAAAAGCCCTAGAAACCAGGTATGGACAAAAGCCCTAGAAGGTAGAGGGCATAAAACTGACAGCAGGAATCCCAGACCTGACCCAGCTTTGGGGTTCAATATGGGACTGAAGGCTTGAGGAAGTAGCAAAAGCAAGAAAGTACTAATCCCAAAGGGCTGAGGCTCTAAGACATTTAGGACAGAAAGGGTAATGCCTAAAAAAATGTAAACAACCAACTACACCCAGAACCCCAGGAAACACTTGCAGGAGCAGATAAAGCCCAGGAAGAGACAAGAAACACCCAGAGAGGAGAAAGGCAGTCGTTCCCCCCACCCCCCAACCTACAGGCAGACCAATAAAACCAGAGGAGAGCAAGAAGCTCCAAGAGTGACTTAGAAACAGCTGCCTGGACAGATCAACCCACACTCCCGAAGTACCTGTGCATTACACCCCAAGAAAGGATAGTGTGAACAGCTCTTGCACCTCATACAAGAGCCCCCTGTCTTCCCTTGCAGTTGTTCTTCCCACCTGCCCACCAAGGGACCTGTCCTTCAGTGTCCTTTTATCCTATCTCTAAATAAACTTTTTCACTTCTGCTAAAGACATAGTTCTGGGGTCTCCATGGTGGCATAATGGGTTAAGTCGCAGCACTGTGAAGCTAAACAGAGCCACAGCAGCACAAATTTGATCCCCAGCAAGGGAGCTTCCCACATGGCTCAGCAGACCTCTCCTGTCTTGCCCACTGCTCCCCTCAGCAGTGTATTTCAGTCACTCCACCTGTTCTGCTCCCCATTCTGTCTCTGGTGAATCCTCTCACCCCTCCACACCTTTGGCCTACACCCCAGCTTGTATACATATATAAGTAAATCTTTAAAAACAAAAACATAGTTCTGAATTCTTCTCATACCCCAGTCCAGGACCAAGGAACCCCAAAATCCAGGAACCCAAAACTCAATAACATAAGCAAGTGATAAAGGCAGGAACTTGGACACAAGATGCAAAAAATCCAAATACCAGAACTAGATAAGAAACAAGAACAGGTCACCAAAACAAAGAACAGGTGCCGAGTGTGACTGGGGTTTAGTCCCATTTTGTTGGGCCAAGATTTTTTAAATTAACTGGCTAAGACCAGAATTAAAGAGATCAACCCACAATAGAGAGGAAGAAGTGTCAATTGCTTCATCTGTAGGAAGAAGAAGGACTCAGAGTCTGGGTACCCAGAAATACTGATAGGAGCTGTGGGAACAGAAGTTCAGATGGCTTTTTTATATTTATTCTTCAATGTGGTAAAATTATAATATTCTCTACAAATATGTTCAAAGGACATAGTTCCCATAAATGTGCCTCCTGGATATATCTGTTCATAGTCCACAAAGAATGAGGTGTCAAGAGCCTGGGCTTACAAATTAGACAGACCAAGATTTCTACACCTACCAGGGTGAGCTTGGGTAAGTTACTTAATCCTTCTGAAGCTCAGCTTCATTTTCTATTGAATGTTGATAGTAAAACCATAGTGGACCTCTATCATTTTGATCTGAGCAAATGAATGTGAATCCTCCAGGGATTCACATCTTCACATCTTCTCCAAGTCATGTGTCAGCTACCAGTAATCACTCAGTAAGTGATCCTTTTTACTGATTATGATTACCCTAGTAGAAAAACAGGATGTATACCTATGTCTCTGCAAACAAAAGAAAAGTACAACTAGATAGTAAATATTGTCACTGACACACATCGTTATAAAATGTTCTATTCCACACCATGTAGATCTTAACCTGGGAGGCCTGTGAAGGGAAACGCCCCTTTCCGTGTCCAGAAATCCTGCAGCAGACCAGTTCTCATGTTTCTTTCTGTGCATCAAGGTGTTCTTTTTGTCCTTTGTTTTTCATGAGGCATTTCAGTAACCATCTTGGAGCTCTCTCTCACTAGTAGCTCCTGTTGTGAGAGTGATCATATCACACTTAATGGCATGTCTGGCTTGGGAGATTATGGGGATAATGTGGGTGGTGGTCACATTTTAGCCAAAGTCTATATAAATTTCAATTACTACCTGCAGCTATACCCTGCACAGACCCTTGTCCCAAGCTAGACTCCACTGCTTTCCTTTGTCATAAACTGGGCAGGCATAACCTATAATCTTCCTCCATCTTCTTCATTCCTTGTTTTTATTTGCATTCTTCTCTTTCAATGACTGCAGTACTCACAATTCAAATGCCAGTTGGTGAAGCTATGACATTAACCATGTGTGAGGACATCGTTTATCTTGTATTAACAAAATTGGTTCTTCCTCTATCTGCTCATGCAAAAGTCATAGAGTCGAAAACACAGGCATGAAGTGTGTGTATACACACACAAACACACACGAATCATTTTTCAACCATTTATACTTATGATTCAGGTATTTCCTTAAATCCCCCAATATTTCTACTCTTTTTTCTACCAAAAAAAAAGCATTTGCCGCTTTTTTTATGTGAGAATTTTGTAACTATAGATACACACAAATGCAATAGACAAAAAAGTTCAGGTTGAAGAAAAAGGCTCATTTATAGGTTGCTCCTACTTTCCAAATAGATCTCACTTTCCAATTATCTCATCCACTGTTGTCTTACTCTATAGCATCTATTTTCATAACAGTTCTGTTGCCATGGATTTTTTTTTAAATAGGGGGCATCATAATGTTTGTAGCAGAAACCCTTTATTTAGGGGGGCCAGCTGGTGTCAAATGCTCCAGTTCTAGCCAAACTCTCCCCTTTCCAGGAGTCCTTTTCAGGTTGCACAGGTACACTGTGTCTACCTGGCACTCACAACTGAGTGAGAAAGAACATATTCCTAACTTCACACCCTGTCAGCCCTCATCTCGCCTCAACATTGTTTTTCCTCCTTTACTCCCATACACAATTGCACCCAAGTAAAAATCCTGTAAGGGCACCCTTACATAGTTCTCTTGTATTTCACTTAATGCTTCACAAATAAGAAGCACGAAATAAATACTTGTTAAAGAAATAAGTGAATGCTAGAGAAGAGGGGGATGTGGGCGGGGGGGTGCAGAAAGCTTCCTGGAGGTGGTAAGACTCAGTTGGGACTGTGGGATGGCTAAAATGAGGTGGCTCAAAAAGAAAGCAGCCAGGCAAGCCAGGAAGAGCCAAGAGCCTGGCAAATAGGTGGACTAGGTCACATAGGCCCAGGAGACAAACTAAACTCACCTGACTAGAATGCCAACTTTAATGCAAAATGGAAAAGAATAATTTTAGGGAGGTTGCGGCTAAATAAGTGTGAATGTTAAGAGTATAGTCTATGGCTCTCAAACTTTGGTGGAAGACAAGTTACAACACAGCTGGCTGGGCCCCAGTCCCAGAGGTTCTATGTCAGTAGATCTGGGACAGGATCTGAGATTTCATATATCTAGCCTATACCCAGACAATGATAGATGCATAATAAAACCACCTAAAAAGCTTTTTTAAAAACTCAAAGCCTGGGCCTCTCTGGTGACGCAGCGGTTAAGCGTTGCGCTGTGGAGCTGTCAGCAGCAGCCACCCAGGTTCGACACCCTGCAGGGGAGATTCCCTCATGGCGCGGCAGACCTCTCCTGCCTCGCCCGCTGCTCCCCTCAGCAGTATATTTCCGTCGTTCTGCCTGTTCTGCTCCCCACTCTGTCTCTGGTGAACCCTCTTGGTGCCCCACGCCTCTGGCCTGTACTCCAGCTTGTATGCATAAATAAATAAATCTTGAAAAAAAAAAACTCAAAACCAGGGTCCTATCCCTTAGAGATTCTAATTTAATTGGCCTGAAATAGGACCCAAGCACCAATATGTTTATTTTCTTTATAACCCAGGTAATTAAAATATACAAACAGAGTTTTAATCTTTCTAATTACTGGAATAAGCAGTAAGGAAATTTTCATGGTTTTAAAGGAAGGAATGATAACTTACTACTTATTAATTATACAAATAAGTAATGATCAATGTCAAAAATTGAGAAGTTACCAAGAAAAATATGTAAATTATCTAAAATTCCACTACTCAGAGTAATTAATATTAATGTTTTATAATAAAGTGTTCAGCTCCTTCCCATACAAACGTATACATAAATATATATATTTACAAAAATAGGACCATGCTTACTAATTGCTTTTTTCAACATACTAAACAACTTCCACAACAATAAATGTAAATATAAATCATAATTTACAGTGGCTGCATAGTTTATTTAACCAATCAGTAGAGAATATTTTAAGATTGTTGAGTGTGGGCAAACCATATGGGGTCTGAGACAAAGCACAAGACTTCAGTTCTATTCTTGGCTTTATCACTTGCTAAGCAAACTTAGACAAATAAAAATCTATGCATGAAGTTAAAAAGTCCTGAATGAGGTTTTCTCAGTAAGAAACCAATCTAAATAAAGAAACGATAAGATTGTAGCCTGGTAAAATATGGGAGTTACAGAAAAATCTGTTCAATATGTAAATTGATACTAGGCAAAGAACAACTTTCCCCTTTATTTCTAAGGAAAAGTCCAACAGGAATGAGTATACATTCCAAAGCAGAAAGAATCAAGATAATGATGTGCATTCTTTTCTTCTCCATCACAATAATTTTTTTTTTAAAGATTTATTATTTTATTTATACATACAAGCTGGGGCACAGGCCAGAGGCATGGGCGGCGAGAGGGTTCACCAGAGACAGAGTGGGGAGCAGAACAGGCAGATCAGAAATACACTGCTGAGGGGAGCAGCGGGCGAGGCAGGAGAGGTCTGCCACGCCATGTGGGATTCTCCCCTGCCGGGCATCGAACTTGCGTCACCGCTGCCGACAGCTCCACAGCGCAGCGCTTAACCACTGCACCACCGGGGAGGCCCCCATCACAATAATTTTTTGAAGTTCTAGCTTTTACTTTATTTATGAATCCTGTTGTGATTTTTACCCTTGCAAATTCCTGTTAAACTTATAATCTAACACATGGTTTAGTCCTTAATTAAAGAGTATTTTATCCTTCCCCACTATTGGTCATGGCTCCCCAACTAGGCTGTAAACTTCTTGTGATGGCCTTCTCCACCACCACTTACTTTTTTTGAGCCCGAGTGCCTCCTTATGCACACTTTGTCTGGAGACCTAGTATCTACTAGAATCATTTGCTGATCTTCAGTTTTGCATTTCAGTAATCTGACCAGCAGACTACTCTAGTTACTGATGCATATTTTTGTCTACAAAGACAAATCTCTAGGAATTCTTACATTTACAAATATGTCAAAGACAGCCACATCAATTTAGACAGTCTTTAAATAATCTAGCATTGGAGAGTTTCACCCTTCTATTTGCTCTGGAAATCTAAACTCCCCAAAGCTCCTTTTTCCCTGCTTTTCACCAAATGACAGCTGCAATGACTTCCAGAGTTCAAATCAGTGCACGAAGAATACTACCATGGAAATCAGCAGTTCAGTGCATTTGGTGAGCTCATTACACAATAAAACTGGAGGTCAGAGTTTAAATTCTATTTCCCAGCAAACAAAAATTGACTTGACAAAAGGCAACCAATAGTCTGTTCCATATAATACTTACACATGGCAAATTTTGCTTCTGAAATAATCAAAACAGTTCATTTTATTAACATTTGGTTGTAAAAGTAACGCAATTCATAATTCTGTATTTCCTTAAAAATGATACAGAGAAGCAGTGAAAGGCTTTTTCTTTCTTGATTTATATTATTTTAAGATTCTTAAATATGAAATCTATCAACTTGCCGAGACTAATAGTCTCATAATTGGCAATTTTCCCCATATAATTTCTTTACAGAGGAAACAAAGTGTGGTCTTTTATTATCTCTTTTTCCTTCTTTGCCTTTTTCTCTTTCTTTCAAGACATATTTAATGCCTACTATGTGCCCAAGGTGAACAACGCAGTGAACAACACAGTCTAGTCATGGAGACAGATAAAAACCAGAAATTGCAAACTTCCAGCTTTCAAATTTATTATGACACACAAATGAATTTTGTTTGTCCCATTCAATGTCTTTTTAAAATTATTTCCCTAAATTTTAAAATCAGTATGTTTCCCATGAAAGTCAAAATACGAAGTTATATGAAAAATCCAGTAGCACTGAAGCCCTTGCTCCCACAAAAGAATTCCTATCAAATCCAAGTGTGAACTGCCCTGGTTAGAGACCTCCAGTTCTTCCCAGGCTTCACACAGTCCCCCTTACTCAGTATTGAGTTTTACAACTGCTAGGTTAAAGAGCCACAGAAATCATAAAAGCATTGTCACCAATAGCAGCAATGTTACAATAGAAAAGTACAGAGAGAATGTTAAAGGGAGAACTTAATTTAGATTGAGGGTCAAGGATGATCTCTTTGAGGACACAGCATTTTTAACTTTGCTAATATTGCCACTCAATTCTTACGTAATAATAATAAGTACCACTTATTGAGAGGCTATTGGTGTCAGGTACCTTACTTAATTCTCACAAAAACAAGTCAACGTTACCCTAATTTTGCTGATAAAACAGCTGAGATGAAATATTGGAGGGTAAGGTCAAACAATTAACCCAAATATACAGAATCAGAAGTAGAAAACCTGAAATCAGAACCAAACCCTAATTGATTCTAAATTAAATACTCATTCCAGTAAAAAGAGCTACTTCAACATGCAGATGGCCAAGAGGGTCATGAAATGATGTTTATCATCATTTATAATTAGGAAAATACAAATCAAAACCACAGTGAGATATCACATCACATCTTTAAGAATAGCTGTTATCAAAAAGTTTAGAAACAAGAAATGTTGACAAGAATATGGGGGAGGAGAACCCTCATATATAGATGGTGAGAGTTTAGACTGATGCAGCCATTGTAGAAAGCAGTACAGAGATTCCTCAAAAAATTAAGAGTAGAAATATCATAAGACCAAGCAGTTTCACTTCTGGGTACTTACCCAAAGAATGCAAAGACACTAATTTGAAGAGCTATATGTACCCATATGTTCACAATATTTGTAAATAATATTGACATTATTCACAATAGCCAAGATTTGGAAATACCTTAAGTGTCTGTTGATGGACAAGTAATAAAAAAGATGTAGTATATATACACACAGTGAAATAAGTTAAAAAAAATAGTTGCTATTTGCAACAATATAGATGAAACTAGAGGGCATTTTGCTAAGTGAAATACATCAGAAGGAGAAAGATAAATACCATCTGATGTCATTCATATGTGGAAGATAAAGGGAAAAAATGAGCAAACCAAAACAACTCTTAGATTATGAGAACAAAATAGTGATTACCAGAGAAGAAAAATGTTACAGGGTGGTAAATTGGGCAAAGGGGGTCAACTGTATGGTGACAGATGAAAACTAGACTTCTGGTGGTAATCATAATGTAGTTTATACTGATGGATAATTACAATCCTGTACACCTGAAATTTATTAATGTTATACAACATTACTTCAAAATAAAAAAAATTAATAATAATCGCTTCAAATAAATCCCACTGCTAATTCCAAAAGTTGATTCTTCTCTGTTCTTCCTAAAAAATATGGCCAAGAATATTCAATAGGGAGCATCCTTGATTTTATTTTTACAAAGTGATTGGGTTTGTTCTCAGATTATACCTACACTTACCCATGGAATGGATAAATCAGACCAGGTGCCTGCATACTGTCAGCTTTTAGCTGCTGTGTTTGTGGGACTTTCCTGACTCCACCACCAACTGGAATGTTCCAACTCTGTACCAACAGAACTCAAATTTTGTTTTGCCTGTATTACTCATTTGTGTGATAATTTCACCTAAATCTGGTGTTTTGGGTTTTCCTCTCAAACCTCTAGGTTAGTTTAATATTGTTGCATCTATTCTTTCTTTTTATTATGAAGGTTTTTTTTTTTCAATTCTAAAATTCCTTATCCAAGGCCTCCCTGGTGGTGCTACAGGCTAAGTCTCAGCCTATGAGGCTATTCGCAACCACTGCAGCACAAGTTCAATCACTGACCAGGGAGATTCCACATGGCGTTGCAGTCCTCTCCTGTCTTGCCCACTGCTCCCCTCAGCAGTGTACTTTAGTCGATCTGCTTGTTCTGCTGCCTGCTCTGTCTCTGGTGAATCATCTCACCACCCTACACCTCTGGCCTACACCCCAGTTCTTGCGTGCATAAATAAATAAATATTTTTAAAAATAAAATAGGGCGGGAAGGGGGAGGATAAGGACACAAAATGGAGTAGAAAAGGACACCAGGGACCACGGAGATGGATCAAGGGTGAATTGATGGTGGGTTACCCAAGGGGAATACAAAATGTAAAAGATATAAATAACAGTAAATATACATATATTAAAAATATATATTAAAAAAAAATTTTAAATAAAATTCCTTATCCAGGCACCTATTCCAAATTCTCCTTCAGCTCATTCAGGATCCTAATAAAGCAGTATCAACAAGATTTCATTTACTTCTATCAACTTTATTGTTCTTTTCAAATAAAATACTAAAATTATAGTAGACATATGACATTTTGAAAGGGAAACTAATAAAAAAAGGTATGCGTTTATTTATGTTTAAATACACAAGAAAAAAATCTAAGCGTTCCACTGTAGGAATGAAGGGGGAAAATTCTCCCCCCCCCATTATGGTTCTTCTAATGCTGATCGAGGAAAGAAATCAATATCAGACAGATCAATAAAAGTACCAGATTTAATTATATATGTTTGGAGAATTTAAGTGACTGAATTCTACAGTAAATGGGACAAACTGAGGGATTTTATCCTAAGTGAAGGAGTAGGACTGGAATAGAGGCCTGGAGCAGCAAGGGGGTTAGGGTCTCTCTCACATGATAAAGAAGAGATGACTTCTTACGACAAAACCAGATGCTACAGATGTTTGCCTTGACTTCAGATGGATTTCTCCAATTAAAAAAGGTTATTTCTAGAGATCACACTAAATCTGAGTAATCATTCTTTAAGGTAAGGAGAACAATTTCTCCTAAGGCTCAAAAAGCCTCCATTGATCTTAGTTCCACCTGTCAAGGTGACACATACTGGGAAAAGCCTGCTCCGGATATTTTAGGAAATGCTCATCTGAAACATTCTGCGGGAAGTAATTTTTACCCATTTTTGAAGTAGAATCTGAGAATCCGGGACACGACATATACCTTAGTTTCATAATACTACTTCATAACATATACCCCTTGTAGCAGACCAACATTACCTCAGTTTAAAAATAATAATAAAACTAAAAAAAATAAATCCTCCACTTCAATCTCATAAAAATGCTGTATTTAAAAATGGCTTTTACATCCAAATGAGCTTAAACCAAGAAATGAAAACTCCCGGGAATGCAGCACTTAGAATGGTAATTGGGAGCTGAAGCCAAGGGGCTCACGGAAGAATCAGAGTTCAAGAGGCCTGAACAATGGAGATTGTGACATTAACATCCATGTAAGGAACGGAGCGTAGGGCTCTATATCGAGCCAGATTCACAAAGGGCCAGCCCTTGTGAAATGGAGCCTAGAGAAACTTGGCCCACTCATCGAGGAAGCAGCAAGGAAACTTGCTACCACGATGGGAAAAACAGTCACTGAAGAGAAATCTGAAACCTATGCCTTATCCAGGTGCAGAAGAAAGGCTGAAATTCATACTGCAAGAAACTGGGTTGAAAAATTAACATATAAGCTAGTCTAAGACTATAGAGCTCAGAAGGAAAAGTAAAACCATTCTGTAGGAAACCTTCAACAATCTAACATACAAAAAAATTTCATAGAAAACAAAATAGTCCTGCTGAAAATAACTTTTCAGTAAAAAATGACAAAACACACTGAGAAATAAACCACTACAAAGAAAACTCAGCAGGGCCTCCCTGGTGGCAAAAAGGGTTAAGCGCAATGCTGTAGAGCTGTCAGCCAGCGGCTGTGGCGCAAGTTCAATGCCCGGCTCAGAGATTCCCACATGGCATAGCAGACCTCCTCCCCTGTCTCGCTTGCTGCTCCCCTCAGCAGTGTATTTCTGATCTGCCTGTTCTGCTCCCCACTCTGTCTCTGGTGAACCCTCTCGCCGCCCCACGCTTCTGGCCTGTACCCCAGCTTGTATGTATAAATAAAAAATAAATCTTTAAAAAAAAAATTCTGTATTCCAAGGTGCTGAAATCAGCCTCCCCCAAAATGTTCTCATTGGTTTTTCCAAGATGCCCAGAGCAGGCTTTTTCCCATATGTGTCACCTTGGTATGAGGAGCTAAGATCAACTGAGGCGTTTTTGGACCTCAGATAAAACTGTTCTCATGGGCCTCCCTAGTGGTACAAGAGGTTAAGTCTCAGCACTATGAAGCTATCAGCAGCCACTGCAGCACGAGGTTGATCCCTGGTCAGAGAGCTGACCCACATGGCACAGCAGACCTCTCCTGTCTCGCCAGCTGCTCCCCTCAGCAGTGTATTTCAGTAAATCCGCCTGTTCTGCTCCCCACTGTGTCTCTGGTGAATCCTCTCACCACCCCCCCACACTTCTGGCCTACACCCCAGCTCTTGCGTATGCATAAATAAATAAATCTTTTTTTAAAAAAAACTGTTCCCATTACCTTAAAGAATGAAGTTTACCCACATTTAGTGTCATCTCCAGAAATTATCTTTTTTATTGGGGAAACTTATCTTAAGGCAGGGCAAAAAATCTACAGGCAGGGATTTGTCATATGAAGTCATCCCCCCTTGTCATGTGAGACCCCCCTCTTCTCTCCTCAACGGGCCAGGCTCATATTCCATTCCCATTCCTTAAATCAGGATGAAAACCCTCAGTTTGTCCCCTTTTCGGTACAATTTATATTTATGTAAACTCTCCATACATATGCATAAATTTGTTTTTTCTCCTACTAATCTGTCCAAAAGAACTCAGAGTGGTAAGGAAATTTACCACATACCCGTACAAATTTTCAAGGTTTGTGAAAAGTAAAAAGAAAATGTGATGTACTACTTGGTTATTTTTTAAGCAATTTAAGAAGTGTAAAAATAATTATACATGGTAGTTTAGTCATTTTATTCCCACTTACAGCTATTACAGAAATTGGAGACTTCAAGACTAGATATGTATTTAGAGATGAATAATAATGCCATTCAGTAACTTTTTACTGCTATCAATCCAAGTCAATTGAATTGTTCCTTAAATGTCTGACTTAAGTAAAATCTGACACTGTATAAAAGCATTAGCAAAATTAAAAGGCAAATTTCATTAGTAGGTAAAATAAAATCAAACAAGCAATTTTCAAGGCTCAGAAATGAGTTACTGACCAAACATACTGCTCTAGCATTTGTTCAAGAAGCAAATGACATAGGGAATTAATGGTTGAACTAGAACTAGCACTATCAAGCCCTGCCATACTAACTCCTAAGGACGATGCAGTACCTTTTAAAAACAAGAAAAATTAAGAATTGTGCTAAAAACCACTCTCCCCTAATCACCTTATAGGAAAAATAAAATGCCTATTTAGTGAATGAAAATATCCAGGAACACCTGTCACTTCAATGACAAGAAAAATAATTATAATAATAATTAAATTGCATGCATGTGAATTTCAGAGAAAGCCTATGTAAAAAGAATTGCAGTTAATCAGCTTTAATCATGTTCTAAAGTTGCCCCTACAGTAGGTTTAAACACTAAGCTCATCAAGAAGCACATCAACGGCTCAGGGCCACAGGATGACTCAAGTGCATTGGTACGGCAATGAAAAATGGTGCCCTTACAACCTGCAAGGGTTAATATGACTTTCTCCCTTCCCACACCCTCCCCCAATTTATTACTAGGGAGATCTCTGTGGTGTTATTTGACTCTGGAAAGGAAAATGCCCATTTGTTCCCAAGGTTTTTTTATTCATAAAGGCCACAAAGTCCCCTCCTTTCTATCTCCAACCCCCACTCCTATATACCCTTAAAGCCATATTTTGTAAACCAAATCTTCAAATTATATGGCTGGTTTTCCTCATGAGGCAAAGAAAAATACCTCTGTGATTAATGCTTTAGCTAAAAGCATAAAATGTAAAATGGGAAGATTATTTATGGTTCTTCTATTTAGGAGCTAATCGAGTCAGACGTTAGCCTAAAAGGTTGGAAATCCTACAGTGGGAATTTTTTTTCAACAGATAAAAGTGGCTTCTGGAAAGCAGCATAAATACTGTCTACAGTAAGCCATAAGCACTAATAATTTTGCCATAAGTGCTCAGTCAAAGGGAGATGAACATGTTAAATGTTATTAAAAAATGGACAACATATTATCTTGAAAGCCACAGTGAAATACTAACCTAAGTGACAAGTATTGCTTTCAGTGCCACATTTAAAGATGGACTGTGGTTGGAGGGATTTACCAGGCCACTCTTTCATACAGTCAAATCATATTCAGTAGCTCAAAACATGATATGGGTTGAATTTTCAATTCCTAGTTATATTTTCCCCTAGGCAGTTCACTTATTTTTTCCTAAACTGTTCATTCTTCTTCGTTTAATTCTGTTTGAAAGACCTGCTTTGCTAATTATCCAAGATAGGCAAGTGAGCATGAAACTTGATTCCACTACCCTTGACATGAAATTTTATTTAATTCACAGAGAAGCGTTCTGTTTTTTAATAGGATATTTCCACTGACAAGTTTTTTTTGTATTTTTGTTCCCTTTCTAGAGACCAGGAATACCAAAAGTTTCCTCTTCATTAGTGATGTTCTTTTTTAAGAAATGGATTTAAGGAAGTACAGGTAATAATCAACAAATAGCAATTTGGAAATAAAAAAGCCTGAGATAAGGCCTCCCCGGTGGCGCAGCGGTTGAGCGCTGCGCTGTGGAGCTGTCGGCAGCGGCGACGCGAGTTCGACGCCCAGCCGGGGAGAGTCCCACATGGCGAGGCAGACCTCTCCTGCCTTGCCCGCTGCTCCCCTCAGCAGTGGATTTCTGATCTGCCTGTTCTGCTACCTGCTCTGTCTCTGGTGAACCCTCTCGCCGCCCCATGCCTCTGGCCTGTACACCAGCTTGTATGCATAAATTAAAAAAAAAAAAATCTTAAAAAAAAAAAAAGCCTGAGATAAGCATATTGCCTCTTTATAATAAAAGAGATTGCTACAAACAGATAAATTGGTTGTCAGTAAACCAACAAGTGTTTATTGGTATAATTTAGGGAGCAATTAATATATTCATGTGCATGGTGATAGAGCACAGTTACCAATGATTCCATGGAAGATCTCTCGCAGTGACCAGTGAATCACAGCATTCTGGAAGGACAGGGAGCTGCAAGGAGTCCTATCTCCCTGTGAATGGAAATAGTCTAACTGTGGGTAGTGTTAGAGGAGGACTCCAGGTCGGACTTCATAAGTGTGCCGAGGTCTGTGCAGACATATTTATTGACATGAAAGCTTCATGAATCTGCAGTATTCACAAAAAAAAAAAAATCTGCAGTATTCAATATCTCTTTTTTTAAAGATTTATTTATGCATACAAGCCGGGGTACAGGCCAGAGGCATGGGGCGGCGAGAGGGTTCACCAGAGACAGAGTGGGGAGCAGAACAGGCAGACTGACAGAAATACACTGCTGAAGGGAGCAGTGGGCAAGGCAGGAGAGGTCTGCTGTGCCATGTGGGAATCTCCCTGGCAGGGCGTCAACTCAAACTCACATGCTGCTGCTGCTGCCGACAGCTCCACAGCGCAGTGCTTAACCACTGCGCCACTAGGGAGGTTCGTTATTCAATTTCTTAATAAAAAGTCTTACAGGACCTCCCTGGTAGTGTAGGGGTTAAAGTCTTAGCACTATTAAGCTATTGCCAGCCACTGCAGCATGAGTTGGATCCCAGGCCAGGGAGCTAACCCTCATGGCACAGCAGACCTTTCCTGTCTTGCCCGTTGCTCCCTTCAGCAGTGTATTTTAATAGATTTGCCTGTTCTGCTCCCCACTCTGTCTCTGGTGAATCCTCTCATCCCCCCTGACCTCTGGCCTCTACCCCAGTTCTTGTGTGCATAAATAAATAAAATAAATCTTTAGAAAAAAATCTTAACAGAAAAAAATCTGATGCAAATAAGGCATAGATAGACTCATAGGTTACAGGTTAGATAGGCCTGGTTCCAACAGGAAACAGATGTCACACTCAAACTGGATAATTAAATATTGTTAAACGAAGGGACTATGTATAAAGGTGTTGTGTGCATTTGCTAGAGCTGCCATTACAAAGTACCACAAACTGGGTGTTTTAAACAGCAGAATTTTTTTGTCATGCAGTTCTAGAGGCTAGAAGTACAAGGTCAAGGTGTTGGTAGGGTTATTTCTTCCAGGGAGTTACAAGGAATGGATCTGCTTGGGTCTGATAGCTGTCTTCTCCCTGTCTTCACATCCTCTTCCCTCTATAAGTGTCTGTCACTATGTCAAAATGTCCCCTTTTCAGGACACCAGTCCTTGGATTTGGTCCTACCCTAATGACCTCACTTTAACTTCAGTTCCTCTATAAAGACCCTATCTCCAGATACAGGCACATTTAAGGTACTGGAGATTTGGGTTTCAACATATGGATTTGAGGGGACACAAATGAACCCATAACAGTTGCAGACAACATTTAAGGAAACCAACAAGAGACGTCACAGGGCTAGGCACTGTACTAGTCTGTTCCTACCCTAAACTTAAAGAGGTTATCAGAACCCAGAGAGAGTGGAGCTAGCTGTGTGACAAGAGCTGTCACCTAGGAGTCAGGGTGTTCAGTAAAAGGATTCAGCCAAATAGCTGCCCAGAAGGGTGGAACTGGAGAACAGAGGAATAAAAACCCTGACCTCAACCACCTCCTAACCTCCTTCTTCTCCTGGTTCCTCCCAGGGGCCAAACCCACTGGAAGCCAGAGCTGGGCAGTGGACCAGTCTGTACCTGTCAGCCTCCTGGGGCACTATGCAGGATACAGAGAGGTAAAGAATGAATTTAAAGTGATAAACAGAAGATACCTAGTACACTGTCTATTAAGATTCAAAATCCAGCTAATGGATATGCAAGAGTGCCTTTTGCTTTTCCTCTGTATTTATCTATATAGTTGAAATAATTCACAGTAATTTTTAAAATTTACATTACATTGTTACATGGTGGAAAAATATATGCAATATAAACACTACACATGTTCTGAAGGATATACCCCCAAAATAGTAATGTGTTATGTTAGGGATTAGGGGAAATTTTTATTTGTATTTATTTTATTACTTTGGTATTAAGTTTTTGTTTTTTTTTAAAGATTTATTTATTTATACATACAAGCTGGGGTACAGGCCAGGGGTGTGGGGCGGCGAGAGGGTTCACCAGAGACAGAGTGGGGAGCAGAACAGGCAGATCAGAAATACACTGCTGAGGGGAGCAGCGGGCGAGGCAGGAGAGGTCTGCTGCACCATGTGGGATTCTCCCCAGCCGGGCGTCGAACTCGCATCTCC
>PVIJ01015036.1:0-38100 GCA_004024925.1 Scalopus aquaticus
TGTTCTTTTCTATTCCATTTTGTGCGCTTTTCCTTCCCTCCCTCTGCCTCCACACCCCCCCCCACTGATTGTCTCTCTCCTATTTGGTTTCCTTATAGTCCTGTTATAAGTGAAACCATTCGATATTTTTCTCTTTCTTTCTGGCTTATTTCACTGAGTATGATCCCCTCTCGTTCCAGCCATGTCTCTGCAAATTGCATGTGTTTATCTTCTTTGAATGCTGAATAGTATTCCATTGTGTATATGTACCACATCTTCTTGATCCAATCATCTATTTTTGGACATCTGGGTTGCTTCCATACCTTTGCTATTGTGAATAGTGCCGCAATGAACATATGGGTGCATGTATCCTTTCGGATTAGTGTTTTTGTGTCCTTAGGGAAAATTCCCAAAAGTGGTATTGCTGGGTCGTATGGGATCTCCATGTTGAGCAGTTTGAGGAATTGCCATACAGCTTTCCATAGTGGTTGGACCAGTTCGCATTCCCACCAGCAGTGTGGAAGAGTTCCTTTTTCTCCACATCCTTTCCAGCATTTGTTGTTGCCTGTATTTTTAATGTGTGCCATCCTCTCAGTTGTGAGGTGGTATCTCATAGTGGTTTTGATTTGCATTTCCTTGATTATAAGTGATGTTGAGCATTTTTTCATGTATCTGTTGGCCATTTGCTTTTCTAAAGAAGGGCCATTTTAGAAGAGAATTACAGGATGGGAAAGATTTTACCAGGAAAAGCCTGAGGATGGGAGAATGGAATCACAAAAGCAGGCCTGAGCAAGAGGTAGAAAGCTGGGGGAAAGGACTTGAATAGCACAGGGACATGGGGCTATGCTGGAAGCCCTCGGGGGACAAGTGGGAAGGATGTATGCAGGAAAGATTGGTAGGACTTGAATGCCAAGGTAAGGTCTCTCTTCCATCTGGACAGGGTGGAGAACTATTGAAGGCCCTGAACAAGAGACGACATGATTTGAATTGTGCTTTAGAAATTGGACTGCATTTTGTGGGGTGGGTCTTGAGAGATGCTAAATGGGGACTGTGGGAGGTTCAGGGTCTTAATCCAGAAGTGCAGCTCTGGTGGTTACACTTGCTTCCAGGGGCAAGGGAGCGGCTGTTGAGAAAGGGGGGAGCAGCATCAGGACAGGGGCGGGCATGGGGAGTAGGGCGTAGAGTACGATGATTAAATTAGTATAGTTATGTGCTTTCACATGTATTGGCTCTGAAAGACAACGAGAGGGCGGTTGTAATATTATCCTCATTTTAAAAATGAGTCAACTGAGGCTCTGCAAGGCTCAGTGAGTAGAGGGCAGAGGCAGGACTCAAAGCCCTGGGTTCTGAGGGTCAAGGCTGGAGTTCGATGCCGGGGGATGATGGCTCCGGGGCTATGCTGGGTCTGTGCCCTGGTCCTAGAGCTGAAGCTGGTGCACTCCCTCTTCCTCACATTCCACCCACATTCCAGAGTGAATTCTTAAACCTCCCCCTAAACCATGCACACTTTCTTTCCTACATTAGACGTCTTTTTCCCCTCATTTCTCCATTCCCTTTGTACTCTCCTAGTTTCACACCGGAGTACTCCTGAGGAATCTTCCTGTCAGGGATACTGGAGACCTGTTGCTGCTCAAACGCAGCCTCCTTAGCAACGTGGCCTCTGAGCTCAGGGAGCACTTACAGTGGCAACAATGCCATCTGGTGGCTTCTAGAGGCAACAATCCCTCCTTGAGCAGAGTCAGTCCCCTGGGAGAACAGGGACACCCCTCTCCTACTTAAAGGCACAGTTTTTTTTTTTGTTTGTTTTGTATTAAAAACCACACTTTTTGTTTAGAGAAATTTAGTTTCACAGAAGAATTTAGGGGGAAGTACAGAGACTTCCCAGATACCACCCGCCTACACATGCTTAGCCTCCCCCATCTGCATCCCCACCAGATGGTACATTTGTTACAATTGACAGACTTACCTTGACACCTCCTAACCATCTAAAGTCCATAGTTTAGGGCTCTCTTTATCTCTCTGGTGTTGTGCTTTCCATGGGTTTGGACAAATGTTTGATTTATATCTATCATTCATTTGCATATACAGGGTAACTTTATAGCCCTAAAAATCTTTTGTGCTCACCTATCCCTTAGTCCATGGAAACCAATTTTTTGCTGCCACTGTAGTTTTACCTTTTCCAGTATGTTATATAATTGGAACAGATACAGTGTGTATCTATTTCAAATTGATTTTGTTTGCTTGGTAAAATGGATTTAAGGTTCTTCCATGTCTTTTAGTTTTTTTTTTTTAATAGTCCAGTGGTCTTTGCCCCCCCCCCCACCTGTCATACCTCCAATTCACAGGGAATGTCCAGCAGCTCACGTTTCCTTCCATTGGCTCTCACTAAGTGAGCTTCTCTGGATGGAGCAGGCTGGCGCTTCCATTGAACCCAAGTGCCTTTCTCTTTGGCTTCCTTTTTTTCCTGATCATTTCCTTTCTTAATTTTCAGGAAATTATCCTGGCTATTAGAGTGCTCAATATGGACATTAATTCTCTTGACAAGAATCTTCCCTGTCACTTATTTGCTTACAACAATGCCAACTGTATATTGGGTAACACTGTAGTCTCTTCCTGTATTGCCATGGTAATGTGTGTGGGCATTGCTTTTATAAACAGTGCCCTCCCCCTCGACGTCTCTGCTATCACCTTTTTTGTAGATTCATATGTATGTGACCAAAGGAACAATGCTATGTTTTCTAAAAGGCCTAGAGCACATACACAGTGCCTCTCCCCCTCCCCTTTGTGTTGGTCATTTTGGAAGATGGGGTTCCATGTCTTTTTATGACTTGATAGTTCCTTTTTTTTAAAAACACTGAAATAATATTTCTACGTCTATCTTTATCCATTCACTTACTAAGGATATATTGGTTGCTTCTAGGTTTTGGCAAGTATGAATAAGGCTGCTATAAACATCCATTTGCAGGTCTTTGTGTGGATGAAAATAAATTTTCAACTCATTTAAGTAAATACCAAGGAGTGTGATTGCTAAATCATGTGTAAGAGTAAGTTTAGTGTTGTAGGAAACTGCTTAAGTACCTTTCAGAATGACTGATACTTTGCATTCCTGCCAGCAATCAATAAGAATTTCTGTTGTTCTGCATCCTTGTCAGCATTTGGTATTGTCAATATTCTGGATTTTGGCCATTCTAATAGATATTTAGGGATCTTGGTGCTTATTTTTAAACCATAATTTTAAATCATGAAAACACAGATTCCCCCCACTAACTCTTTATGTTATTGGGAGAAGGAAGAGAGTAAGCAGTGCTTTTAAAGGAAAGAATTTCTCACTGGGGGAAGATTCTGGTACCTTGTGCCAAACTCAAGGAAATTGAAATTCTGCTTAGATTTTTACATGAAGACAGTCTCCCTCTCCATCCTTGCCCTTTGCAGCAACATTGAAACTTCAGTTTTTTTCTGTGCAACTTCATTTGATGCCCCCTTTACATGCACAATCTACTGTGGGGCTCTAGCTCATCACAGGGCAAAGTGGGCATGGGTGGGTAGGAAGAGAACAAGGGAGACCTCAGTCCCTTTTGTCCACTCTCTTCTGCCCCAACTGAGCTGGACAGTTTAGGTCTTTGCTCGTGCTGATGGCAATGACTGTCCTACCCCTCCTGTCCTCCTTCTCTGCTCCCCACTCCCTCCCATCTGCCAATGACCTGTCTGTTCTTAAAAGTCAAATAGCCTTCCCCAGGCAGCACAGCAGCTTGTATTGATTTCCTTCTCTGAATCCTTAGAGCTCTTAAGTTAGAAAGTGCTGTGATTCTGCTTATGTTGTTCTTTCTGGAATTCTTGGTTCCTCTTTTGCTGCCTGGTAAACTATTTCTTACTCAACTTGAAGTGCACAAGCAGCGTGTCAGCTCTTATGTAAAGCCTGATTGGTACCAGCTGGCTCTGGGAGCCGCTGGAATTTACAGACCGTGCTTCATTGTGGTACAGCTTTCACGTGGACTGTCCAAGCGCTTTCGACACGTGGGCAGGGAGCGTGTCTTGTTCATCGTTGCTGACTAGTGCTGCACTTGACATCTACCACACGCTCAGTGTCTGCTGCAAGGTATTTCTTATGTGAGTAACCAGGTGGTCAGCATGCTTCCCCATGGCCTCTGGGTGGACAAGCCTTTGGTGAGGGAACTGGGACTGCCTTGTGACGGTCACTGTGCAGAGAGGACATGCTAAAGAAGGTCACTTTACCCAGGGAGATGCAGGACAAGCTTCACACACACAACTGTCCTCATTCTGGAAACAGGGCAGGGATATGAAGACTGTGGCATCATGACACTCCCCCTTCTTCACCAGTTTGCTCCTCGGGTATAAGAATAACATTAATGTTACTCAGCTAGAGTAATGTTACACAGCTAGAGCGAGAACTGTGGGCACAGGGATGTCCCATTGGCGTTGTGAAAGGTTGTACTAGAGGAGGGGACTGGAATGCAGTGACCACTTGTGCAAAAATGAGGTGCCCCAAACATGCTCTGGTGAAACCAAGCTGCAGCTCTGTGGATACAGTAAGTGACATTGTTACCCTGAAGTGCCGCTTAAAGTAGGCTTTCTACGATCTGAATGCCCTTGGGGAATGGCGTGTACACTGATGTCAGCTGTGGGCCCAGAAAGGAAGTGGGCCCAGCAGAGGACCTGGGCACAGGTGCAGGCTGTTTTGTCTGGTCTCATCTTTGCTTTTCTTGATTCCTGTTTGACATTGGCTCTGTTTCGGGTGGGGTCTAAGCCTTCACGATCTTAGGAGACTAGGCAGATGTTAAGAAGCCGTACTTAGTGCATGGATGAGACAAATTGACATCACTGGGCTGTCATTACTTTTTGGCTTCCCGAGTGCTTCAAATGGAGAGGACTTGGTCACAATCAGTCACTTAGGACAAGGGGCTGCTTTGGACAAAAGGGTGTAGAGAGGATGAGGCTGAACATTCTAACAAGTGAGAGAGAATGGAGAGACCTGGAATTTGGTTCTTATACCTGGTCATCCTGCACCACGAACTTGACAGTCATTGGAGCAGCCTCTGACTCAGTTTCATCTTTACCCTAACCCCTTCCTTTCCATCTCTGCCAACACATTTGTCTCCTCTGGCTTTGGGCTCTCCATATTTGTTTTCTCCAGATGGCTCCATGAATCTTCTTTGCCGTAGAAAATGCCTGTCACATCCCTCCGTGTTAGTAAGGAGTCAGCTGCTCACCTACCTCCACGTGCCACACTGCATTTAAGCTCTTCTCTCTGGGCACCTTCCCAGGTGCTTTCCTGGGGGCAATAAGACAAACGCCAGCCATTTTCGGGTTCTCATTCCTTGTCCCTATTTAAATGCCAGGCAGAGGAGAGGAAGAAGCTATTTTGAGATGACTGCACACAACTCCTTATTCCCTCTACACATAGGAAGAATATTTATTCTCCAACTCCCACTCTTCATAGCCCAAAAAGCACTAGCATCTCGTTTCGTGAAAATTTGAGCATATGAGGACTGAGAAACTGAAATTTTAGCATACAAGTCTCTGTAGCTAGAACCAAGTTTCTAAAAATGTGCCATGTTATATAAGCCAGGGAAGGGATGGAAAAGTACCAGCTGGTGTGAAGCTGGAGACTTTCCTGCCTCTGACTCACTCAGGCAAAAGCACTTGAATTAAGATGCATTTCAGAAAAGCCAAATAAAGCCCATTCATTCTCCAGGGCTTTGCGTTCATTGGCGGGGAAGTCAGAATGTCACCAAGTGACAGTTGTGAGAGTTTACAAGGCTTGTTCTTGTGGCCCTCAACGCCAGCTCCAGGCCCTTCTGCTCCCTATCACATGCCCAGTGCCATCCCACCCCACACTGGTACTGGGCTGTCCCCTCCAGCTGCCTGGACCAGTTCCCCTTCATCAACTCCCCTCTTCTCCACTCTGTGACTGCAGACCCAGTTCCTGGCTGCACTTGTGAAGTGTGTTAATGAATCAGTTAGTTGGATACTTGCCATTGTGTCAGCTGATCAAAATGGACACATTTGAACTACTTAAAAATAACAGTGTTTTAGCACAAAAAAGCATAGCTGCTCTGGCAGTGACACATTCAGCTCTCACATCCGGAATGGTGAGCCTGGCCTTGGAAGGAGGTGATTTCCAGCTGGTGGCCCCTACAGTCACCCCAGTAGCTAGTCAGCTGCCTTTACTAGGAAGAAACTTTTGTGTTGGTGTCTCCCATGTGCTTGGAAAACTCTTCCCACCTTCCCAAGCTCTCTAAACTGCTCCAGGATTTGAGAGGAAGGTTGTTTGAAGGAACTAGTTTGTCACATTGTGTCTCCATTACAGGGTGAAAACTAGGATGGGCAGGGGTGTGGAGAGCTGAAGGGGTCTGATGGAGGCCTGAAGCGGTCAAGTGGGAAGTGGTTCCTGTAATACCTCCAGTTTGTGAGGTGAGGGGTGTGTGGGGCCTCTGTGTACTGAGAATGAGGGGAGGAGACATGTGTTTCAATTTTAGAGCTTGAGCAGGAAGGACATTTCCCCACCAGAAGAGATGGAAACTGCCTGTTTTGTCCCTAGTGCTGATCCTCTGCTTGTGAGAATGGCAGGCGCGACGGTCACAGCTTTTCTGTCCTCGGTCACTGCCTGCTGCTCCCTGGAGCCTCTTCTCCCCAGGGGGAGCACAGGAACCCTGTCTTCTGCAACAGGGGAGCATGGGAACCCTATCTTCTGCTGGAGAAGCTCCCAGCTCTAGAGGGGAGCTGGTAAAACCCCTGAAATACAGCCTTGTCTGAGGCAGGAAAACCGAGGAAGAGAGCCATAAAGAAAAAGACAAAAAGGGAGAGGAGGTAGACCTCTAGTTCACAGTTACCCTCGCGAGTCCAGGTTGGCCTCCCACCTCCCAGCCACGCATGAGACGTCTTCACTCTGGGAGTGTCTTGATCTTTGTGTTGCCCGGCAGCCGTTGCCTTCCAGAGCCTATGACTTAGGGTCAGAAAGTTTGATGCTTCAGATTGGGCTGAGCGTGAATGATTGATGGGAAACCCGCACCGCACACCCACACGGGACACAGAGCATGTTTCTCCTTCCCAAAACTCCCCTTGTCAGACTAGTTGAATCAGTTTCTAGGGTCCACACTCTGTATTTAAAAATTCTCCCAGAAATTCCTGTGTTCGGCCAGTGTTACCAGCTGTCGCAAGCCGGAGGAGCGCCGAGGAGCTGCAACCATTCTCCTGTTGTGCGCAGACGGGAGAGCAAGGGCCGCAGCCCCGGAGACCTTGCTGGTTATTCAGGCTGTTATTAAGGCTGTACCCACTTTTTCCTCTGCAAATTTTACTCTTCATTCCAGTCTCCTTTGCCAGGATTGGGACTCATGGGGTTCCTCTGGGTTCCAAATTCTGAATGTCCCTCTAAAATTGTTGGAAAAAGCAGACAGAGAAGCTGTCCATTGTGGAGTCTACTGGAAAGGCTTTCTCACCTGAGTGGTATCCTTTCCCCTGATATAGTCACTGATAGGAGCTTGTTTTCCATCAAGTCACATACACACTGTTTTCTTACGACATCATTAATCTATTTAAAAAAAAGTTTGAAGGGTGAAATTCACAGGGCCTATTGATGAATGGGTACCTGTGTCAGTATGGATTTATTCTAGAAGGTGCATCATTCTAGGTTACCTTAGACTACAACAAAGTTTTGCTTAATGTTGCCTTTGTCTGAAAACATGTCAGTTTATGTCCATGAAAGACCAAGTAGTTCTACAGAATAGAATTTGAGAGCTGGAAAGGGAGGTGGAGGTCATTTGATGCAATCCTCTTATTTTACGTGGAAGGCAACTGAGGTCTAGAGAAGCGATCCACGACTGAGATGAATGTTAGAGACGGGACGGCAGCTCAGGTCTTCTCGTTTCCAGGCCAATGATATTTCCACTCTAAGTGGACATAGTTAAGCAATCATCCACCCACCTTAAGAGGCTCTTAATAGAACACATCTATTCTACTTAATAAAAACTATAACCACACACAAGTGACTTTCTATGTAATCTTTCTCTCACACATACACTCTTGTTATATCTGTACACCACTGGGAATCAAACATCAAACATCATTTAACATGGCCTTTGCCATGACTCATATTTATTACCCTGATTCTTAAATTTTATGTTACCTGTAGAGACTAATGGGTGTTCTTTGATTTGAAGATCTATAAGACCAGGAAGAAAACATTCCATACTGACCTATAAGAAAATCTAAGCCTCATTAGAGTTAGTTTCTTTTAAGTTTGGTTAAGTTATTCACAGTTGTTCCTATTTTAGTACTTGCTAAAATTGACATAACATTCTATGCAAGTGAATGCCATTTTAATGACCAACACACCAATCTACCAAATGGGATTTTCAAAAAGGCATTAGATTTACATCTCAGAGCAACCACGGAGCCCCACTCACTCCCAGTCTGTGAGGGGACCCAGCGGGGCCCGGTCTGTGTGGGGCCACATCACTTCCCCTCATGACACATCAGCCTTCCTTTGTATGTCTGGTCCATGAAGCCAGTCTTCGCTTTCCTGTTTTGCTTGATCTTCCTTTTTGGTTTTCATGTTTTTTATGGGGAGATGATGGGCAGAACTAGTAGAATCTAGGTATTTTAAATGAACCCTTGGAATGTAAACTTTTGAGGGTTAGCCTCCAAAGCACCCTTCTGTGAGCTTCCCATTGGCACCACTGACATGTTTTACAGACAGACACACTGACACTCAGAAGGGAGGCTTCCTGTGCTGCTCTGGGAGAAGCTGGCCTGGTAGCCAGACTCACTGACTAATCATGGCCCCGCGAGCCACTAGAAACAGGGAACCTGGGAAGCCAGCATGGTGACCGAATCATTCGTGACTCGGTTAGAAGCGCACTCGGCTCTACGCTCCATGTGCTCCATCAGAAAGAGGAGAGTGGTAAGGGCTGTACCTCTCAATTTTGAAACCTAGGAATTCTAGATTTTTGGAATTTGGAGTGATAACTTTTGAAAGAAAAGTGTTTCTTTTGCCTGGTCATGGGGAAGGAATCACAGGGGCTGAGCACTGTGGGGTCCGTGCTAAGACCTCTTTCTGTGGAGGCTGACTGCTACACCCCACATCCCAGAAACTTAGTGCTGGGATCTTGATTCTCAGTTACTTTTCCCCATCACATTTCACAGTCTCTCCTCTCTCCACAGCCTCATGAAACTTAATGTCATGAGGCATGCTGGCCTGTACACCACATTTCCTGGGCTGTGTGCTTGGAGTATTTTTAAAAAAACAAAAAGCACTCTGAAGTGTTGGTCACCATCCCCCATAAAAGTGCACGGGCTTTGAGAACAGGCTGGGGAGCCCTCTGCCTTTGGCAACCACAGGGGCATGATGACAGCAGTCGTATTTTCTGACTGAAGTGATTGGGGCACTTAGTCTGACTGAGGATGCTTTGCACCTGGATGCGGTGTTTAGATCTGGAAATGTTGGATTAAGGGAGGTTTCGGTGGTTTGGGGGGGAATGCTATATTAACACAGCTTGAATCTGGGAGGTGTGGAGCTGGAATGGGTTTCTGCGTGAGCAGATTTTAGGAGTGACTGTAGTTGGCTGAGTGAGGAGGCATGATAAGGGTGAGGATAACACATTGTAAACTTTGAGTGAGGCATTTTTAACTGTAAGAAAATCTAGCTCCCATCACCTTACTGAAGGGGATACATTGGGCTAATGTGTGCCCTTGCTTCCTGGGTTCACCGGTCCCACTGCCCTCTGCTCAGGCCCTCAGCTGCCTGCTCACTGGCTTCACAGCTCCGCTACTATTCCCTCATCCCGACCTGGTGGTCCTTGGTAGCCCGTGCTGCCCCCACCATGTCCAGACAGGGAAGGGGTGCCAGATGCTCTAATGGTAGGATGAGCCTGGAGGTACAGATGAGGACTCCCAGAAGATACAGGGGAGAGAGGATGGGGAAGGCTTACTCCCCCCCATACAAGGAGCTCTATCAGTGAACCAGGAGTGGGGAGCGCTCCTGGGAATATAAACTCCTGCCCTTCCCTCCAGCCGCCTCCTAAGCTGTTCTGGTGCAGCGAAGCCATTTGACCTTCCCCAAAAGGTCCCACATGAATGAACAACCAGCTGTGTTTTCTTACTCTTTTTTTTAAACTTTTAGAAACTATTTATTTTCCATCAACCTTATTTTCATCTTCTGTTTAAGGATCTGTGGCAGAACAGCTGAAGGTCACTCAGTGGTTGCTCCTACCCACTCAGTGCCCTGAGCCGTGAGGGCCGCAGCCCGGGTTCCTGGCAGGCCAAGTGCTTCTGAGAAGCCAATATTTCCATATTATTTACGCCACATCTCATGTGGAGCTAAGTTAGCTGGTTTAGCCAATGACTAGCACATTTACTGGGCAAATATTTGTGCTGATCAGGTCACTTCTCGCGTTGCTGGCCAACTTACAGATAGGCGATGCTTGGATTTGAGCCTTTCAAGCAGCTGGCCCCTTCCCGGAACCAGCGTTGACTGGAAGGACAGAATCAGTGAGCAGAAGAAGTTGGGAATGGTTCGTCTAATTTGCCCAGAAATTCTAGTGAAACAAAGAAGGTGGGGTTTTCAGCTGTCAGGCAGCCCTTCCTCCCTCACCCCCCTCACCCAATTCTTCCACAGATGGCAATGTTTGTCCTTGGGTACCTGAGCCTCGCCCATGAGCTGCTCTGTGGCTGTTCTGTTTGTTCAGCCTCCCACTCTCAGGGGTCATTTAGGCTTTTGGACGGTAATCGGTTACACTGTTAAGTCATAGCTAAGGTATGCTGCCATGTAGAGGAGAATACAGTCCCAGGAGACAATTTCTTCTTTCCTAGTCCTCAAGGATTTGACAGCAAATTCCAGGAAAAGTTACACTCTGTGTGAAACAAGGTAGTCTAAGGAAGATGGTGAGATAAGGTAGTTTAGGGGCCATCTGACTAGTGAATGAGAAGTTGCCCAGCACTAGAAGCAAAATGGAAAAGGTCAGCCATTGTCGGGTTGATTGATGATGGTGCAGGAGGAAAAGAGGGAGCAAATGCCCAGGGGACAGGTTAGGTGAGAGGCCTCAGTGGCTGCTTTCCCCCATGATCTGATTTACAGCAGTGGGGAAGGAAGAGCTGCTGCAGCCCTTGGAGGATGTGGAGGAGGAAAATAAAAGTTGCTCACACTTACCGAGAGTTTACTTAGCTTCGCTCTGAAGACTTTACTTTGATTATATTATTTAACCCTCATAGCTACACAAATGAGGAAACTGAGATATAAAAAGGTGAAGTAATTTGCCTAAGGTCCCACAGCTGGGGTCACGTGGTTCGGAGTAAAGCCTCTCACATCATGCCACCCTCCTCCTCCCACACCATCAACTGTGGGAAACCTCAATGTGTTGGTCAGGCCACTGTGGAACCTGAGTAACATTTTTATTGTGTGTTCTGCTGAAATCTGTGACTTCCTGTTTAGAAACACAAGTCACAATGACAGCAGAGTGGACAGGGCCTACTTTCTAGACATGGTGAAACAGCTCTGTTCATAGTTAAAACCAGAGATATAAAGTTTTTTTTTTTAAATCAGTGATGCATTTAGAAGCCCATTAATTCATTCCTTCATCCATCCATCCAACCATCCAACAAATACTGAACTCGTTCTGTATACTGTGTTCTAGAATGACCTTGTGCTGAGTCCTGAGGTTATAACTGCACAGGATATAAGTATAACTGTCCCTGCCTTCTTTTTTGGTCCATTTGCTTGTAGGATTGTTTCAAGAAATCAGAAGGAGAAAATAGCACACAAAATATGAACAAAAGCAAAAACTAGCAGGCAACCACAAATAAGAAACATTCTACAGGTGAGGGGGAGGAAGAAAGACCAAAATAGGGGAGAAAAGAGCACAAGGGATTATGGTGATGGTTCATGGGTGAATTGATGATGGGAAGCCTATGAGGGATACACAATAATGTAAAAGATATAAATTTAAAAAAAAAAGAAAAAAAATAACTGCACAGGATCCACAAAACCCCTACCCTCAGCAGTCCTTAGAGATATTTCCTGGTAGCCACTACCCTCTTTGATGATTGACTCCTCGGTGTGTGGTTAGTCCCTCTGGAGATGTACTGGAAATATAAAATGTTTATTGTTTCAAAGATTTAGTTTACAAAAAGGTAAAATATCTCATTAGTGATTTTTTTATACTGATGCATATTGAACCAATAATATACATAATAAGTTAAAAAGAGACTGTGTTATTAAAGTTAATATCATTTGTTTTTCTTTACTATTTTGAATGTGGCTACTGGAAAATTTAAGATTATATATGTGCCTCACATTCTATCTCTGTTGAACATCCCCGCTCTGGAAAGAAAATAGATGCTGACAAATAATTTGACAAGTCTTGAGCACTGCTAAGAAGAGGTAGGATATGCTATGGAGACAAGAGATGTTGACATGTAATATAATCTACTCTTGACAATTAAGGAAGAATGTGTGAAAAGAAGCTTGTATCTCCAATAAATGGCTGGCTTTGTTATGTTTAGCAGCCTTTATTGTGTAGCTATTTTAAGGCATAAAGCACTCATTTGTTTTATTGATAGAATTGGTCATGATAGTTATTAGATTAGCGCAACCCTTGGGCTAAGCATAAATGCCTGGCTGCACTTTGAGGATACACGATGGTGTTGAGTGTATGTCTGTATTAAAGGACAGCACTGTATTTGCATAAGAATGGGAATATTTTTGTACCTGAGATAGTCCTCTCACCTCATTAGCAACAAGTCTCTGAAGAGTTGGTGTCTTTATCTCCTTTTACAAATGTGAACTGGATAAGGGGGTGGGGTGGGGAAGAAGCTGGGTGCATTGCTTCAGACACATCACAGTATGTGGCTGGTCCAGGATCCAAACACACATAAGCTGTATCTAAGTTTGGCAATACAAACTTCCAGGCTTGTATTGCAGTCTGCCACATACTGTGATTTGGGTGAAGTACTGAGCCTTAGTTCCATCCTTCATAAAACAAGGGGATATCTTTCTTGCAGTGAGTTTTAGAGATAACCCATATGTGGTAAATATACCCAGCACAGGACCTAGCACTTAATTGTACGGAGTAAATTGTGGCCTCCTATGTGAGTGAATTGTTGTATTAAAATCTCCCATGTATGTGAACCCCAGACTAGTGGGGTAACCTTTCTGAGTGCTTATCACCAAAACAGGTAACACACAAGGTGACTTGTCACAGTGTCCGTTCAAAGAAGTCCCAACTGTGTCCCACAGGTGTACCTGACGTGCTGCCTCACAACTCGTCAGCCATTGCAGCTGACTTTTTTCTCTCTTGAAAGCTTTCTCTCAGCACTACAAGAATTGGACCAACTCTCTTGGATGAGGTCACCTCAAGCTGGTGATAAACATGACTAATTTTGTAGCAGTGGAGAGCAATGGCCACCAACAGGGCAAAGATGAAGAGACTTCCATGGACAGAGGCATGGCCAGGCCATGGCCCAGGACACAGGCAGAGGCTTCAGTTGGAGGTGATGGGAAAGGAGGAGTTGCACCTCCAGCCTGTGCGGCCTCCCAACAGCTGATCTCAGGAAGTGGAGCAGTGGGATGCTTGAGTAAAGGGACAGTGAAACATTACTCTCTTTCTGTCATTAAAAAGACATTTTTTTATCTTTTTGACAAATGACAATGACAATCTCCAAAAAAAGTATTTAGTCAGAATTCCTACCAAGGAAACAGATTGACTCTATATTTAACCAATTTTTCTGGGTTCTCCAGAGAAATAGAGCCAGCAAATATACATGCTTGTGAATATATATTTATGTATTACATATATAACATGTATTTACCTAATCTAAATAGATTTAATATGAGAAATTGACTCACGCAATAATTCCCATGATTTTTCATCTGTTGCTGGAGACCCAGAAGGCGGGACTCACTCAGTCCTAAGGACTTGATGGTGTAGATCCCAGTCTGAGGGCAGGAGATGAGATGTGCCCTAGTTCCAACAGTAGGGCAAGAAAAAAGGGTGAATTCCTCCTTCCTCCTCTTTTGTTGTGTTCAGACCCTCAAGAAGTTGAGCCCACCCACCTGGGGAAGGGCTTCTCCTTTACTGTATTCATTCAAAAGCTAATCTCTTCCAGAAATACCCTCAGAAACATCCAGAAGTGATGTTCTGTCTGGCCAGTCAGGATGACATATAAAACTAACCATTACAAGCTCTCAGGGGTTTCATTCATTCATTCATCCATCCAATATATATTGGGTGCCTGGTATGTTCTAGGCACTTGACTGCGATGCTGGGGAATCAACAAGGAACACAGACAGACAAGGTCTCTGCAGTCCTGGATTTGGTGGCTTAGATGGAGAGACAGACATTAAGTAATCTGAAAAGTTCAGGGCTACAGAGATTTCTGAGGTGCTTCTCTTTAAAAGTAAACAGTTCTCTTCTGTCTCTGAACCTGGTCTTTCACAAAGAGGAGAATCACCACTTCCTGGCAGTCAAGTAGCCCAAAGCAGCAAGATTTTTCCTGACTTGCTAGGGAGAAATTCTTGTCTCAATTTGGTCAAAAGCAACACCTTGAGCAGAAGTCAGTCCTGTCCTGGGGACTCCTTCCTTCACCTCACTTGGCCCCCATCCCCACCCTGCTTTGTCATTTTGTTACAGGGTAGCCCCGATACAGAATGGGGTGCCTGACTGTGGGTCCTCACCCGTGCGCTTAAAAGGGACTTATAATTATCCTCAACTGCAGGCACACACAATAAAATTAATAAAGGGTTTATTTACAAAAGGAAGGGAAAAAGAAAGAGAATAAATTGGTGAATGTGTCCTACCAGTTCTGCTGAGCTGGAATCCCAATGGTGCACTCAAACCTGGCGAACAGTCAAGAGACCCTCAGAGTCCACATGTCTGGTTATATACCAAACCTGGCTGCTTAACTCCACCCTCAGTTCCCAGCAATCCTCCCTTTGGTGATGATGACATTATGGGATTTGCTGTCCTTGGTGTCTTGGATCTCTTTGGTCTGAGGTGGGGGGGGGTGTCCGTAAAACCCTATCTGTGGAGTTTGTTCAAGCCGTCCTTTCTCCCCCAACAATTTGTGGGAGTGGATTCCATCTTTAGCAGCAAGTACTCCTTTCTCAATGGCACTGCAGAGCTGAATACTGGCCTGCCTTGAACAGGACATCTCTTTGGCTGCAATCCAGGCCACTTTTTGCTCTTTTTGGCTGTGAGGCCAGTGGCTCCCTCCTGCTGTATGATGGCGCTTGACAGCCCGAGTCATTCCCATGGACTTAAGTGGATTCCTGAGCCATTCAAAGTAGAACTTCTTTTCTGCCCAACTTTTGAAGCCCAGGATCTTCTCACGTTCCTGGTGTTCTCAAGTTATGTGACAATATTCTTTGGCCTGGGAGTATATTCTTTCATCTTATTGGTTATTCATTGATACCAAAATTTTAGTCTTCAGAATCGCAGCCTTCAACTCTGATAAATTTCCTGGAATTCTGTCACTGATGATCACCTTTCCTCCCTTTTCTCTGTTGCTTTCTTTATAATGATGATTCCAGTGAATTGTTCTCTAGTTCTCTAATTTTCTTATGTTTCTTTTCCTATTATGCATCTCTTGATTTAGATTTGCACTCCTTTGTAGGCTGGTTCCTCAATTTTATGCTCTAATTTTTTTAAAGATTTATTTATTTTTGCGTACAAGCTGGGTGCAGACCAGAGGTTGTGGAGCTGTGAGAGTGTTCACCAGAGACAGATTGGGGAGCAGAATAGGCACATTGATGGAAATACACTGCTGAGGGGAGCAGCGGGCGAGGCAGGGGAGTTCTGCTGTGCCAAGAGAGAATCTCCCCTGCTGGGCATCGAACTCACCCGCCATAGTTGCCAACAGCTCCACAGCGCTGAGCTTATTAACCCGTTGTGCCACCAGGGAGGCCCATGCTCTAATTCTTTCATTGCTTTTCATTTCTGTAATCATATGTCAAAATTTCTGAGAATTCATTTTCCTTGTTCATTGAGTGTTTCTTTTGCCTATTTATATATTACATGTTTCTTCTTTTGTTTCTCTAAAGTTGTTCGCATCTCTTCTCTTGTGGAAGCTTCCTCTTCTCCCCCTTTTTTAATGGGTATTTTCTCTAAATAGCTTCACCCCCCCCCCACTCCCATTTATTTGATTTTGGCCTCGTCTCATTAGAGATTTTCTTGTAATCTGTGATTGTTCCCAAGTGTTTTGACAGAAATTGGACCTGTGGAGGGCATGTGTTAACTGGGCCATAGAGCAGGGCCCTCTGGACGAGCTGCTGACATTGGGAACTTCTCAGTTGTTCAGCTCTCCTATGTTGGCTGGATCTGACCCCACAGGAGACTCACCCATCACTTGCCCAACTCTGAGTTCTGAGTACCAAATGGGTAGAGCGCTGGGGCGGGGAGCGGGGGCTGGTCTCAGCATGAGTGTGTATCCCCTGCATACTTACCACCCCTGCGTCTAGATACTCATGTTCAGGGAGAAATAATTTCTTAGAGTACATGGGAAGGAAGCTGTTGCTGCTATGTGTGTTTAGCTTTCAAAGTCTGATTAGTTTATCAGTGAAGGTGCCTTTCAATATATTCCTTAGGCAGGATTCAGCATGATTTTTCACTGTGACACTTTCTGTCTTCCTGAGTCCGGAGGTCTGGTCCAGGCCAGATGTGCTGTGTCTCCAGAGTCTGTTTGTAGAGGCACAAGGCATGCAGCACACTGTAGGTGGCTGGGGCCTTGAACCACTTCGGGTATTTTTCTTACCTACCACTATCTCCTGGAGTGGAGGAAGGGAGAATTAGAACACAAAATTCTAAAGATGCAGGAGAGACCTACCAAGTAATGACTCTGTGGCTGTCTGTTTCAGCGAGCAGTACAGTTCCTCTTCCTTCTGTGGAGCGATAGTATTATGTACCAGGGTACTGTGCTTTCTCAGTCATTGTAAATATACACTCCAAGTTGTTGCGACTGACACACATGCTGGACAGTCAGTTAAATTAATTCTGTTCAATAGCTGATTGGGAAAAGGGCAATAGCAAACTCACTGAGGAGAAAGAAAATCCATGTGACTTCCAGGAACATAGGCAATTTTATAATCTACATTCTCATGATAGGTTTGGATAAACCACTGAAATGTCTCCTTAATTTTTTCGGTTAGTAAGATGTATGCAGACTTAGTGGAATTTCTAAGCAGTAAGACCTTTGAGTTCAAGTGACCAAATAATGAGGAGACATTAAGATTGCCCAATAGCAAATAAAATTGTTAATAATATCATTTCTACACTGGGATTATAAACACAAATGTTATCTTGCTTAAATGAATTATAAATTAAAATCACCTCTATGTCCTAGAGCCCACAAATAATTCACTTTATCATTTCCTTAACTTTAACACTTTAGCTAAGAACAAGTCTCTTTTCCTAAAAAGTTAATATTTTTAGGTTTTATTTGGATAAGAACTCTTTAAAATCTACATTTTTTTATTCAAATATTTTCAGGTATCATTTTTTTATTAAGGTGACATTGGTTTGCAACACTACATGATGATGGGAACATTTCATTTACTTTTATTAATTTGTCATTTGTTTACATAACTGCTATTTTTGGGACTATAACTTCACACCTACCTATGTACACGTGCCTCACCTTCCACCAGAGCTCTGGTATTAATATAGGATGAAAGCATTTTAAATGATAACTCTATTTAAAAATTTAAAAATTAAAATCCTTTGTATATTAAAAGATCATTAAAAATAGCAAGGTAGGGCCTCCCTGGTGGCGCAGCGGTTAAGCGCTGCGCTGTGGAGCTGTCGGCAGCAGCGACGCGAGTTCGACGCCCAGCCAGGGAGAATCCCACATGGCGCAGCAGACCTCTCCTGCCTTGCCCGCTGCTCCCCTCAGCAGTGTATTTCTGATCTGCCTGTTCTGCTACCCGCTCTGTCTCTGGTGAACCCTCTCGCCGCCCCACGCCTCTGGCCTGTACCCCAGCTTGTATGTATAAATAAAAAATAAATCTTAAAAAAAATAAAATAAAAATAGCAAGGTAAATAACTGAGAAAGATAATTGTAACAAGTATTTGTTTAAACAAGCTTTATTGAGATATAATTCAGATAGTACAAAATTTACCCTTTTCCATGATACAGTTCAGTGTTTTTTGTATATTTGCAGAATTGTGCAACTACCAGCATAAACTAACTTTGGAACATTTTCATCACCTTCAAAAGAATCTGCATCCACTAGGGGTTATTCCCTACCCCGAAACTCAGCCCTAGGCAGCCACTAATCTACTTTCTGTCTCACTAGATTTTGTAAGGATATTTCACAAGAATGGAATCATAATAAGTGATTTTGTTGTGACTGGCTTCTTCTACTTAGTAGCTTATGTCAACACCTGGTTACTTTTTATCATTGAATAGTATTTCATTGTATTCATATGCCACTTTGTGTGTTCACTCATCAGTTGATAAGCATTTAGATTGCTTACCCTGTTGAGCTATTATGAATAATGTTGCAGGAAAGCTTTGTGTAAACATGTGTTTTCATTTCTCTTGAGTAGATACCTAGAAAGCTGGTAGCTATGTTGAACATGTAACTTTCAACTGTTCTCCAAAGTTGTTGCACCATTTTACAGTCTTAACAGCAATATATGATGCTTCCAATTTCTCTACATCCTTGTCAACACATGTCCATTTTTTGAATTTCACCCATTTCTATGGGTGTGAAGTGGCATCTCATTATGGTTTTATTTCCATTTTCCTAATGATTAAACATCTTTTCATGTGCTGATTGGCTATTTGTATGTCTTTTTTAGAGAACTGGTTTTTTCAGAACTTTAGCCCATTTTGAAAATGGGTATTTCTTTTTCTTATGAAGTAATAAGAGTTACCGATATAGTCTAGACACAAGGTCCCTTTTGGATATATGATTTACAAATCTTTTCTCCAAGTCTGTTTTGGTTGTCTTTTCACTTTCTTGACATCTGTGTTGTACAAATATTATTGATTTTGATGAAGTCCAATTTATCAACTTTTTCTTTGCTCATATGTGTTTTTGGTGTCAGGTCTAAGAAATCATTTCCTAACTCAAGGTTATAAAGATTTACTCCTATTTGTCTTCCCTCCCCCCACTTCTGTACGTTTATTGCTTTCACTTAGGTCTCTAATTTTGAGCTAGTTTTTGTGTATGGTGTGAGGGATCCAAATCATTCTTCATGTGGATATACAGTTGTCCCACCACGATTTGTTGAAAAGATTATTCTTCTCCATTGAAATTAACAACTTTGTTGAAAATCAGTGACCACAAATGTAAGGAATTGTTTCTGAACTCTATTCTATTCCATTGATGCGTAGATCTCTCCATACCAGTGTCTATCACACTGTTTTATGACTGTTGCTTTAGAGTAAGTTTTGGTAATGTAATGTAATATAATGATAATCAGATAATGTAAGTCTTCTCACTTAGTTCTTTTTCAAAAGATGATGCCTATTTTAAAGTATAGAGTTGCTTCTCTTATAGTATAAATGTATATTTGAAGATACATTTAGATTTTGAAAGACTTGTAGAAATCAGGTATTATTCTTTAGTGGAGATGAAAAGCTTTTATTTTTCACCTGAAATAAAAATCTCAATGACAGTCAAAGAATTTATTAGGTAGTCAAAATGAGGAGTTGAACCTGGGAAACAGTTTGACAGGTTTTACTCTGTGAGAACTGCTCAGACAATCACAAGTTTGAGTTTAATTTCTATACCTTGTTACAGAATAGCATAGATGTAGAAGAAGAAAATAGAAGAAAAGCCAGGGAGAGTCATTGATACTAAAAATGTAATTATTCTTGAGGTGGGACAGCACTTGTTTTTGTTTATGGGTTTAAATCTTTTGATTTCCTAAGTTATCTTGACCTAAAGAAATGTTGATGTGCAAAGGGCAAATGCTGGGGTGTAATGATTTTTCTGACTTCTGAAGAATGCATTGTGGAGATGCAAAGACTAGGGGTGCATTGTTGAAATCCTCTTTAGTGGCACCTCGAGCATTAGTGGAGGCTGAAAAGTGGTTGGCCTGCAGGTCTGAGAGTCTTGTCTGGCTTCACAAAGCAGACCCTGTGCTGACTTTAAGCCTATGCAGATGGCTTTGCTCTCTTGCTTGTTAGATTATGGAGAGGGATCCCAGATCATTCACCATATGTTCATAATGTCCAGCTGCTCAAAAATGAGAACATTATGATATCTCTTCTCATACGCTTGCTGTGGGCATGAGTAAACCCTTGGCTATTTGTGGAGACCTTGTTCAAGAGTCTTATTTCTGATTTGTTCTGCAGAAATTTGCCCACCATCTCCTCCATGTCATGGCTTGTTCTAGCATCTGGGGAGAGAAAGAAAGCAAATCACACTGTCTGCATTCAGAATGTTGACAGTGTAGCCAGGAAGCAGTCAAACTTCTCATGCTGAATTTGTCAACTTAAAGTGTTGCACATTATAGAAATGAGAAGGAAGCATGGAGCAAGAGATTTTGGGGGAAGCCGTAGGCACCAGTTGCTTATTGGATGGTGTGAGAGCGAATGGCTGGGACATCTAAACTTTGAAGTGTGGACTCAGAGGGCCAAGAATCCACTCATTCTCTGACTTTCACATTGAAAGGGTCCTTTGTGCTTGCTGCCCCACTTGAGGCTATTGACGGTGCTCTGGGCAGCCTCAGCTTGGCCCTGGAGCCTGCATTTGCCCTTTCTTTTTTGGCTCCGCATGTCCTGAGACAAGTTGAATAACCACCCTGGATTTCTGCCAGAGTCACAAGATGAAGAAGGACAGGGTGGGGAGTACAGAGGAAGTTCAGCATCATGTGGTCTTGACGGCTCAGGCCAGCCTAGGTGCCAGCACTAAGCCAAAGAATTTCAGCCTTCCGAAGCCTGGCCCTTCCTCTCCAAGTCATTTGTTTACTTCTGCCTGGGGGGCTTGTCTGACTGTTTCCCCAAAATCGGGAACAAATCGTTCCTGAGTTTAGATGAACTAATACTACATTGTGTTCACGGTAGTTCCTCCCGCACAGTCAGTGCTGCATAAGTGAGGCACCGTGAGTTCCATGTCCCACTGGCCCAGGGCAGTTCTGATTTTGACCAGTTTCCTGGAGAAATAAACTGATTGTGGTGTTTTCTTTGATTGAAAAAAAGGTTTTAAATGTTAATAACTTAGATGATTTTCCTGCATGTGTTTCAACTCATTTACTCTTTTACTTTACATACAAGAAACTTTAAAAAAAATTACCTACATTTACCAGGTACCATGTTAGATGCTAAGAGCAATAATTATAGCCCCTTCCCTTCTAGAACTTATGGTCTATGGACTCTAACTGGAGAACTTCAGGACCATGATTAAGTAGACAACCTCATGACTTGGACATATGGTTGGCTAATAATAATAATAATAATTGGATTTGCACTTGTGTTGTTCTCTGCTGTTTTATGAAGTTTTCCATTTGTCAGTTTAAACTGTGACACAACATGTGGAAACAACTATTCTTACTCCTTTAACTGACGAAAACCTGGAGCTCCGAGAGGACAGATCCCTTGGTGAAGGTGGCAGAGCTGGAGCGCTCAGGTCCTGAGGTTCTGAGTCTGCCATCGGCTGAGGGTGTTGACCAGATGACCCGGTCATGTCCCCTTTGATGACTTGGACTCAATGACTCTTCTTTGTTCCATGATAAGGAGCATTATTCTTACTCTTACGAAGTGTACAGATTACACTGACTGACCGTGGGATGCACATTTTAAATTAAGGACAAGGCAGCAAAATCTAACTCTTCTGATTTCTAATATTTTTTTAAAATATATTTTTATTGTTATTTATGTTTTTTACATTTTGTATTTTCCTTGGATAACCCACCACCAATTCATCTGTGATCCATCACCATGGTCCCTTGTGTCCTTTTCTACTCCATTTTGTGCCCTTATCCTCCCCTCCCCCCCCCGAGTGTCTCTCTCCTATTTGGTTTCCTTATAGTCCTGTTGTAAGTGAAACCATTCGATATTTTTCTTTCTTTCTTTCTGGCTTATTTCACTGAGTATGATCCCCTCTAATTCCATCCCTTGCTTGGTCCATGAAGTACATCCATCCTTAGAAGTCCTGTCTTGTGGTGACATTAGCTTCTACTGCTTTCATGTTCCTCTACCTCCCCCTAGTGACTCAAGCCCAAATCACTATTATATATATATATATATGATTATTTATTTATTTTGCAGTAGGGGTTTATACAAGACCACAGAAGCTATAAAAACAAACAAACAAACAAAAAGCCAAAGCCAGGCCTTATTCACTCTTTCCTCCCTCACACTTAATAAGTGTATAACACTACCAAAATAACCCGCTAGTGAGGAGCAAAGATAAAAGCCAGCATTTACCCAGTAGGATATTCCTGTAACCCTCTCTGTACCCAAAGAAACAATGAAAATTTAAAATTTCAAAGAGTGGAAGTAACAACTATGTTTCCAATCTTTCTTGTGTAAGTTAAGCAGGGTATGGCCCTGTGACCTCCATAAATGGAATAGGTTTGTCCATTATATCGTGGTCTCTGTCCTCCCTGTTCTCTCCTCTGCCCTTCTCTCTCTCTTTACACCCACATAATCACCTACCCACTCCCCACAACCCCTCTGTCTCCTTTTGTTCCTTCACTAAGCTTTTGTATTTTGTGTTACCTTCTCTCAATCAATTTTCCTGGCACAGAAGCCACGGACCAGAGGACACTGCTCAACCCTGCTGGTGTTCTCTGCCTCACCCTCTACTCCCCTCAGCAGTGTGTTTCTGTCCATCTGCCTATTCTGCTCCCCACTCTGTCTCTGGTGAACCCTCTTACCGCCCCACACCTCTGGCCTGCACCCCAGCTTGTATGCATAAATAAATAAATCTTAAAAAAAAAAGAGCTCACCTCTGTGCTAGAACATTTAGTTTCCAGCAACCTGCAGACACTCAGAGATGGCATGGAGTAAGAGTCAGGCTTCTTTGTGACAGTGTAATCAAACAGTCACTAAGGAACTTGCTACCAGTCTCTCAGTCAAAACAAGGCAAAAGTGCAGTCTACATGGTCCCTTCTGGTTGGAAACCAGGAAAGGAGAGAAGGGGTTCTAGCATGTTCTGTTTCCAGAAGGACCCAGGGAATTGATTCTCCCATCTGGTACCCAAGGAGTCCAGCTTAGCCTCTAGGTCCCATCCCTGCTCTGCTGCCCCTCAGGCTGCCCCTGTCATTGGACCCTCCGTTTCTGGGTCACACCCAGCTCCTGCTGACATTGGTAGGTGTGAGGGAGTCCTCTGATAGCCCAGAAGCCATGCTGTCACCATGCTGGTGGCTGGAGGGACCGAGGGGAAGGGATTCTATGCGTGTTTCATATGAGTCACCAGACAATGCTTATCTGTGTGCCTCTTCTTACTGCACCCCGGTACCCCGTATCACAGACCAGTGTTTATCTCTGCTGCTAGCATATTCAAAACTGGATTTGAATAATAAGAATTCACTTTTGTGCTCTGATGTCTGGGGCATGGTTGGTGCTCAATAATTGTTTCAAGAATGGATGAATGAATTATGATTAGGCTTGCAATTCTTTGTTCTTAAAATCACACACACACACACACACACACACACACACAGAGGTTTATTTTCTCTTACGTGCAGTTTCTAGATGAATGCTTTTAAAAAGGGGCTTCATGATTTTATAATCTTCATGGTGAGAAGTTAGATTTAAAGGTACATTTTTAAAAAAGGCAGAAGGGGCCTCCCTGGTGGCCTAGGGTTAAGTCTCAGTGCTACCACTGTGATGGTCCACCAAGGCAGCCTGAGTTTGATCCCCAGCCAGGTAGCTGACACACATGGCGCAGCAGACCTCTCCTGTCTCACTTGCTGCTCCCCTCAGCAGTGTATTTCAGTAGATCTGCCTGTTCTGCTCCCCACTCTGTCTCTGGTGAGTCCTCTCACCCTCTGCACTTCTGGCCTATACCCCAGTTCTTCTATGCGAAAATAAATAAATAAAAAAAATTTTTAAAGGCAGAAGATACCAGTTTATAAAGGCAAAAGCAAAATTAAAAACAACAACGGCAAATTGTCTAGTAAAAAGTATCCACAGATTCTGAACTGTGAGACAGTTTCCAGCATTGGTAGGCATAGTTGTTAGTGAGAACCAAAAAGACAGATTCTATCCTTTCTTTGGCAAGGTTTGTTAAAAGCAAAATCTTCAAGGTCGTGAATGAGAGACTTTGTGATACTTATGGTGACCAAAGCAGTCAGTAGCTAGAGGACTTATCAAATCTTCATGTACAGTTGAGATAAAAATTCTCTTCAGTGCCAAACTCATTGACAGTTGATTCCATTTCCTATATTGAGAGGTGAATAATGAACAGATTTGCTTGATCTTGGCAGTAGTTTTCTTTCTGGCAAATCTGCATTACCCAACTCTGCTTGGCAATTTCTCCTCGATCATGTCCTCACCCAGGGCTTTGCCTGCTCCCTTTCTGGCAGATGTTCACATTATCTACTGACAACAACTCAAAAATAGCAACTACCGAGTGCATTGAAACCAGGGAACTCCTGCGCCTGCAAAAATCTCTCTGATCGTAGGCGTTAAACTTTTTGTTGTAATCATTTATATATGCGTGTGCGTGTGTGTCTAAATCATGTGGTACAGCTAAGGCTAATACATTATGTCTCAATAAAAGAAATTAAAGCATTAAGATTTTTAATAGTAGCATGTAAAGTCAGGTGGGTGGGGACGCAGAAATTTAAAGAGGGAGTTTGCCTGGTACCTTCCAATCTGCTCCCAGTGGGTGACTCAGTTCTTGCTCCTACTCTTCTTTCCAGGAGTCTCATGGGTGTGGCGATCAGGAAGGTGCGTGGCTGCTACTGCAGGCGCTGGGCATTGTGCTGGGAATGTCGCTGTCCCAGCTACTTTGTGAGTCTTCCTGTGTTCCGTGCTGTGCGCGTGGGCCCGTGCCATCTTGCAACCTAAGGCCTCTGTTGTCAGGGTCATCCTCTGGATGGAGGGATGATTTCAGCATGGCAGAGTTTCTTGTCAAGCCTGTCGGTAACCTAGTGCTTGCACATCTGGGGCGGGAGGCATCTTGATGGGTGGTTTGGTCTTGCTTTGGATATTTGTAGCAACCTACACATTTTACGTTTTACCAAAGCAAAGGATGATAACTATGCTCCTTAGAGTTGAGAATGGTTTGTACAATAGTGAAGTCTCTATCACTGTGTGGATTTAAAATATACAGCACTTTAGAAAATCTTTGGTTTAGGATTAATTTGTTACAGCTGGAGACAATTTAGAGCATACCTATATTAAACATCAGCCTAATTCATCTGAAATTCACTAATACACTAATCTGTGCCACCAATTAACCAAGTTCTCCTCCCTCCCCCACATCTATAAAAGAGTAAGTTTGCACAGTGGAATCCTGTGTTCTTTTTAGCTCAACTGACGGTTCCAGAATTTGACTGTAAGGTAATGTCAATTTAAACTGCCACCCAGTGGCTAAAATTATAATTGCAGGTTATTCCAATGAAGAATTTCTGATTGCAATAGGAAACCTATCTTCTACAATTAAACAGTGATTACCCTTTTAGATGAAATAATGCAGGCACAAAAAATGGCAAAAAAGCCCTCAGTAAATGGTGGGAATTGTTTAGCTTATCCATGTACAGCTTATCCTCACTATGCTTCAGAGGAACTTTCTCATAAGTATAAAAAGAAACTTTGACAAGTGTTTTGACCACAATATTGTAATAGCAAATCTTACTTAGCCCAGATGTCTATCAGTAGGATAGTAGCATCTTACTGATGCAATGAAATACTATACAACAGTGAAGATTAATTAACTGGGACTACATGTCTCAACCTGGGAGTGGAACTGTCAGGTCACAGACTAAGTACATCTTTAATACAGATTACCCTTTCAGATGGTTTTACTTATTTATACTCCTTCAAAAACTGTATGAGGGTTTCCTCATCTATTCACCAATACCACAATTGTCTTACTTAGTTTTTTTTGCTAACTTGTTGTGAAATTCTATTTTATTTCTTAAAGTTTCTCATTATTAGCATTTAAACATTTTAATATTTTATTTGATTTTTACTCTCTGTGACTAGCTTGTTAAAATTCTTATAGTTTTCTACTAACTTGAAAGTCTTTTTTCTGACTTTCTGTAAGAATTCTTTGCAAAAAGATGAGAACTCAGTGAGTAGCTCTTTTCTTCCAGTGTATGACTTGTATTTTCATTTTTAAAATGAAGTCCCCCCCCACAATATTATGCTTCAATTTAGATAAATTTGTATTTTTCCCTTTATGGGTTGTGTGTGTGTGTTGTGTTTAAACAGTTCTTTTCAGGCCTCCCCGGTGGCGCAGTGGTTAAGCACTGCGCTGTGGAGCTGTCGGCAGCGGCGATGTGAGTTCGACGCCCGGCCAGGGAGAATCCCACATGGCGTGGCAGACCTCTCCTGCCTCGCCCGCTGCTCCCTCAGCAGTGTACTTCTGATCTGCCTGTTCTGCTCCCCACTCTGTCTCTGGTGAACCCTCTCGCCGCCCCACGCCTCTGGCCTGTACCCCAGCTTGTATGTATAAATAAAATAAAATCTTTTTTTTTTTTAAGATTTATTTATTTATACATACAAGCTGGGGTACAGGCCAGAGGTGTGGGGCGGTGAGAGGGTTCACCAGGGACAGAGCGGGGAGCGGAACAGGCAGATCAGAAGTACACTGCTGAGGGGAGCAGCGGGCGAGGCAGGAGAGGTCTGCCGCGCCATGTGGGATTCTCCCTGGCCAGGCGTCGAACTCGCGTTGCCGCTGCCAACAGCTCCACAGCGCAGTGCTTAACCGCTGCGCCACCAGGGAGGCCCTAAATAAAATAAAATCTTAAAAAAAAAATAAACAGTTCTTTTCCCCTTCGCCAAGCGATTTATGCTGTGTGCTCTTTTGCAAGTTATTTTTTTCTTCTAATTATTTAGGTCACCTATAGTAGAATATTGTGTATGGTGTGAAGTAGGGAACTAATTAATTTTTTTTCTCAAATTTTGTTAATTTGCCAATTGTTTATATAACTATACTTTTGGGAATACAACTTTACACCTCTATATGTGCACATGCTTCATGCATCATCCACTAAATCTCCAGGGCTAATTCCCTATCATCTTCACTGCCCTACCCCCTCCCTCTGCAGCCCCATCCCCTATAGTAACCCATATTCTTCACAGAGTCTAAGATTCTGCTGTTGTTGTGTTTTACCAGTTTGTTTTCTTTGGTTATTTATATTCTGCAAATGTGTAAAATCATCTGATACTCTCTTCCACTTTCTTATTTCACTGAGTATAATAACCTCAAGATTCATCCATTTTGTCCTAAAAGGTGCTGTTTCATTCTATTGAATGTATAGTGCACAATTTATCTTTCTAATAATCTTTCAGTGAGCATTTAGACTGGTTCTATGATTTGGCTATTGTGAATAATGCTGCTGTGAATTTAGGAGAGCATAAGTCTTTTTTTAATTGATATTTTCATTACCTTTTTTTGCGGGGGAGGGGGAGGAATACATAGCAGTGGTATTACTGGATCACACAGTATTTCCACTTTTTTTTTTTTAAATTATTTATTTATACATACAAGCTGGGGTACAGGCCAGAGGCATGGGGCGGCGAGAGGGCTCACCAGAGACAGAGTGGGGAGCAGAACAGGCAGATCAGAACTACACTGCTGAGGGGAGCAGCGGGCGAGGCAGGAGAGGTCGGCCACACCATGTGGGAATCTCCCTGGCTGGGCGTCGAACTCGATGCCAACAGCTCCACAGAGCAGCGCTCAACCGCTGCGCCACCAGGGAGGCCCCTCCACTTTCTTTTTTTTTGAGGAAACTCCATTCTGTTTTCCATAGAAGCTGCGAAAAATGTGTTCCTGCACATCCTCACCAACATTTGTTGTTTTGTGTATGTATTTGTTGTTTTATGTTCTTATATCTAAATCTTTAACCAATTTTGAATTACCATTGTGTGTGGAGTTAAGTCTAGATTTAGTTTCTTTCTTTCTTTCTTTTTTTTTTTTTTTTTGGCATGTGTCTGTCTCAGTTTTCCAACACCATTTGTTAAGAGGTTTTCCTATGTCTTGGTGATTTCATATTTAGAAAATTGGTTTTTTAAAAAAAATTTATCCCATTTACACAGGACCTTCTTTCTGTCTCTGTCTCTCTCTTTTTAAAGATTTATTTGTACATACAAAAACTGGGGTGTAGGCCAGAGGTGTCGGGGGTGGGGGGGAGCGGTGGTAGTGGTGACAGGATTCACCAGAGAAGAGCAAGGAGCAGAACAGGCTGATCTACTGAAATACACTGCTGAGGGGAGCAGCAGGAGAGACAGAAGAGGTCTACTGCGCCATTTGGCTCAGCTTCCTGGCTGGGGGTCAAACTCAGGCTGATGAGAGCTTGAGACTTAACTCCTAAGCTACAAGGGAGGCCCCTCTGTTTACTTCTTGGACATGTATGGTTAGTTCTTTCCTTAGATTTGGAAAGTTCATAGGTATTATTTCTTTGAATAGGGTCTCTGTTCCCTTCTCTTTCTTCACTCTCAGTGATTCTGTGATCCTTATGTTTCCTTTTCTAATGTATGATGAATGTTTCTTAATTTTTCCTAAATCTTATTTTCTTTCCTCTTTCACTTGAGTTATTTGTATATTTTTATATCTACTTCCAAAATTCGTTCCTCAGCAATACTAAGTCTACCTACTAAGCTACCCAAGACTGTTAACAGTTCTTTCATTGTCTACCTCACATCCATCATTTCTACTTGGGTTTTTAAAAGTAGCTTGAATTTCTTTGATGAAGAGTTCCTTTGATATCTTTTTATCAAGATGAAGAGTTCTTAGATATCTTTTTTGATGTCTTAAGCCTGCTCTTCTGTGTTTAATTGAGAGTCTCAAGCTTCATTGCGCAATCTCATGATTGCTTTTCTGAACTGTTTGTCTTGGTTCCTTCAATTCTGAGTCAAGCTTTATGTTGTATTCTTCCAGGTTGCCTTCCCTGGGTTGTGCCTTCTTTCATATGCCCTTCCCATTTCCCCCCGGTAGGTGGTGCTGTGGCTTTGAGAGTCTTCTTTATCAGGCTGGTGGAAGGGAGGAGTACAGGGGTGTGGGAACTCAGATGTGGCCAGTAAGTTTTGGGTGGGGAGGGCATGTTAGGACTAGGGAGTCTGTGCTGCTGTTGCTCCCTCAAGATTAGACAAAGCTCCTCTCCATACACGGAGCCTGCTTTCCACATCCTTGTCTCAATATTGCTGAACTCTGAGGTTTGCAGGTAATTTCCCTTCAGCTTCAGGAGAACGGATAGAGATTGGGAGGTGGGGGAATAATGCTCTGCCATGGTGTGCATTATAATGAGACAGAAGCTCTGGGTAACCATTCTCAAGACTCAGTCAATAAGCAATGGATTATTTCACACTTCTTATGGAGGGCCACTGTGCTAGTCTGGGCACACCAAAGCCTGTGCCCTCCACAGATTTGTCCCTCAGTAATGACTGCTGCCATGTCCAAGGTTCTCTTTTATCCTCCTTGCTTTAAAACCTTAGCAACAGGGCACTCCCTCCAAGTGCAAGATGTAGAGTTTGATCCAGTGATGTTGGCAATGAGTTGGTGAGATATGTGAGCGGTGGTGTGGTTGCTTTTTAAATTGTATTTGAAGAAGATGTTTACAGGTTGAGAGATATACTGCTATCTCTTGGCTTCAAATCCCTATATGGATAATCAACTGTACTAGCTCCATTTATTGACTAACAAACTCTCTCTCTTCTAAAGCTGTGGGCGGTGGGACCAGCTTGCCTGGGTTAAATCTCCATCTTCACTTTTAATTAATGGTGTGAGCTTAAGAAAGTTACTCAATTTCTCTGGCCTTCAGTTTCTTCATTTGTAAAATGGGAATAATAATAATAATAGTAGCTATGTTGGAGACATTCTATGAGTTAAGTCAAAATTACTTACTGCCTGTCACAAAGTTAAGACTCAACCAGTGCTAGCTATTATTATTTTTATTGCAAGTTTATTATGCGACTCCTGTCACGTACTAACTTTTGACATGTGTCTAGGTCTAGATCTTCATCTATATTCTGTTCAGTTAGTCTAGTTTTCTGATTTTGTGCAAATGCCACATGATACAAATTATTATAGCTGCATAATTAGTACCTTATCTAATAGGGCAAGTCTCTCTACCATGTCGTTCTTCAAAATTTTTGTTCTTTACCTTTTTCATATGTTTTTAAAGATCAATAATTTCAGTTTCCCAAGCAAAAATCTCCCCCAGTCTACATACATCAATTCTACTAGGAGTGTGAATGAAATTGTATTTAATCTACTGATATGTTGAGATTTGCCATCTTTATCATATAGATTATATTCCTATTCATGCACATGGAAAATTTAATGTAAAAAAGCTATTTATTACTAAAAGAATGTTATGAAGCGGTAAAACTGGGCTCGGAGGAACACAGGTAGGCCAAATGCAGGGAGCACTTATGACCTTGACAGCAAGAGGGCATGTGTACCAGGAAGCCACCAAGGACTGGAAGGTAGCTGAGGCTCAGGGCTACTGGCAGATGGTGGGGCTGTCTAGGGTCATCTACTTGCTGCTGGTGGAGAAACTTGTTAAGGTTGTTGTCTCTGAGAAGTAGCCTACTGCTTGCTAGAGACACTTGCTATAGTGCTGACATGTCAGGGATTATCCAAAGGAACTGACTCATTATCTGGAGGGTGAGAACCAGCAACCAACCCTTCTACGTGTTTCTGGCAGTTTGAAGGCAAAAATCCATCAGATCTAGAAGGACTAGTCTATCTACTCTTTGCCTTCCGTTGTGTCCCTCTAGTGTCATCTGTGGATTCCACAGTATTTGAATTAGATATCAAAGAAGAAATGGTTATAAGGATCAGCTGTAGCATCACAAAACTGGACGAGAAAGAGTGAATTTGGAGCTGAGGGACAATAGATTGATAACTGGCATAAACAGAAGAAAGTTTAAAAAAATGTCATAATGCTCAAAATTTGTTTACAACAAGAGAGAACAGTTTCCTTTTTCAGTTTTCCCTACTTTCACCCTCCTTCTCCAGCTCCCAAGTTGCTGCTCAGAGACAGCCATTGAAACTCTTGGAGTTTTTTCACACAGTGGTGGTATTGTTTAAGAGTACAGCTTCCATAAAAGACTGCCTGGTTTACAGTATTGACTCCACACTGTGTACTGAGTTTCTTTTCTCTGGTCACGGTTCATTTCCTTGTCTACAAAATGAAATTAAAATTTTACCAAATTCATAGGATTTTTGTGGGGACTTACTGAGTAAAACCCTTAGAACAGAGCCTGGCATGTGAAGAACACTTAATGAATATTAAGCTATTTTTGACTTCCATTTGCAAATTATGTGCAAATGTTGCCATTTCTTCACTTACCACTATATGACCACAGTAAGTAACATTCTCTTGGAATGAGAGTTGGAAATTTAGGTTTTATATATCACCATGCCCCCTCTCCATTTTCTCTTCCTTTTTCTCTCAGTAAAGTTGTATCACAGCTTTCCAAAATCAACACTATTTGCAATATTCTGACTGTGCAGATATCATATACAGTGTGCCAAGTAATTCAAACAACTTGTTTTTTTTCCCTCAAGTTAATGTTTTATTTGCTTGGTTGTCTTCATCCATGTTGCTATGTTTCTACATATGTTTACAATGATTAGACACATAGAGAGGAATAATACGTCCAGGCTCACTTACATATCAAATAAACTTTTTGTTTTAATTTCTCTCTCATTACACTTTTGTGCCTTTTTTTCCTTTCTTCTCTTTGTAACTCAAAGGCTCTTTCTCATCCATCCATCTTCCTGCTCTAATCTGGATGGTGGTTGTGCCAGGACTGGAGCAAAAGGCTCTGTCTGGGGTGTTCCTTCTCCCCCTATCCCCACCTTCTGGGCATTTAATGGCATCTTCCCTGTGCTACTGCAGTTGGCTGCTACCCAGGGTGCTCTTTCTTTTTCAGAAGTTGGGTGAAATCTCTTACTTACCATTATCTTTTTCTTCCAATTTTTTTGTTTTTGTAATTTTAATTGTAAGTAAAAAATAATTTTCCAAATTTATGTTTATTTTAATCCACTTTCTTTCTAAATGATAAAAGATCACTTGCTGGTTAATATGTCATGTTTAGCCAGAAGGCTCTTCCCATCTTTATAATCAGAAAACTGTTATGTGTTACCTTGACTGACCACAGGGTGCCCAGATTAAACATTATTTCAGTGTGTGTCTGTGAGAGTGTTTCTGGATGAGGTTAGTATTTGAATCAGTAGGTCTGTGTGGGTCAGATTTGAATCTGTGTGGGTCAAGAATAGCAAGGAAAGGAAAGGTGAATTCACTCTCTTCTTTTTGAGCTGGGACATCCATTTTTCCTGCCTTTGAGCATCAGGCATTGGGAACTTCTGGCTCTTGGACCCTTGGACTTACACCAGGATTTATGCCATCAGGTGCTCTGATTTTCCGGCTTTTGAGCTTGGATTGAAAGTACACCACTGGTTTTCCTGAACTTCCAGTGTGCAGATGGCTGACTGGAATTTCTCAGTCTCCATAATTGCAAGAGCCTATCCCTCATAATATACCTTTTTCTATATATTTGTAGATGGTCTGTTGATTCTGTTTCTCTGGCTAATTCAAAGACCATAATGCCAATAAAAAAAATCTCTGCATGTGTAATGAAAATATACTCATCCTAAAGACAAGCTAGCTATCTTAGACACTAAGGAAGTTGTGCATTGTTGTTAAAATGGGTATTCATCATTGTTAAAGCAGATGAGAAACTAGTCTTCTAGCCACCTCTTAACAGCACTTTTTCACAAAGAGCTGCAAATGATTGGATGACTTAGTATAAAATAATTAGGAAGCCTCTTGTGAGTGGCGGAGATTCCTTTTAGGTTTGATGATTTAATCACAGTTAATTACATAATTAACATGTAAAACCTTGATGCAATTTAAAAGTGGAATGAACAAGAAACTGGAATAATTGTTTTGATGAGATGACAATCATAGACTTGAAATGAACTAATATGTATCAACTATGCAAAATATGGTATAACATTTTCTTGGGGGTAACAGCATTTTGAAAAGATCAATGAGGCGATTTTAAAAACCACAGATAGCATCCTTTTTATTTCACAAGTCCAAAAGAGTTATAAATTCTAATTGATTATGCTGAAGAATTCAGTAGTTCATCCATACAGCCATTCCACAAATAGTCACTGTGTCTATTTTATATAAGAACTTTTGTCATCGGCTGGAGATAAAAGGTAAATAAGAGAAAATTCCATTTCTGCCTGACCTCACAGATAAGAGAGTAAGCAGTGTTGATGATGGTAAGGGTGTGCACATAAGGGCGGTAGAGAGGCACAGAGGGACTAAATGGGGATGAGGTACTCCCATAACAGAAATCAGAAGAAGGAGGAAGATTCAGATGAGTGGGCAAAGCTCTGCAGGCAGCAGCTGATGTTGATTGTTGGGGCTGCTCTAACACATAGGCTGAGTGGCTCATGAACAATGGAAATTTCTTTATCATAATTCTTTTTTTTTAAAGATTTATTTATTTATACATACAAGCTGGGGTACAGGCCAGTGGCGTGGGGTGGCAAGAGGGTTCACCAGAGACAGAGTAGAACAGGCAGATCAGAAATACACTGCTGAGGGGAGCAGCGGGCGAGGCAGGAGAGGTCTGCCACACCATATGGGATTCTCCCTGGCTGGGCGTCAAACTCGCATGGCGCACTGCCTACAACTCCACAGCGCAACGCTCAACCGCTGCGCCACCAAGGAGGCCCTCTTTATCATAATTCTTAATGGAAATTCCAAGATTACGGTATTTTTGCTATAACCTCATATGGAAAAGGGGGTGAGGAGTCTTTTTTGGCTCTTATAAGGGCACTAATTCCGTCATGATAGCTCCACCCTCATGACCTAATGACCCCCTTAAAAGTCCTGCTCCTATACGATCACACTGGCGTTAGGATATAAAAACATGAATTTGGGGAGAACACAAGAATTCAGACTTGTGTCTGGGAAGACCCAGTCTTTCCTTCTCTGTTTCTCCTTTATGCTCACACATTCTCATACTCAGAACACCTTTTCCCCCCAGCAAGCAATTCTTTGACACCATTTGGCACTTCTTTCCACAGAATCCATAAATTCCACATTGCAGTTAAAATTATTTAATTAAAAATGATATTTGACAAAGTTATCCTAAAATGCATATACATATAAAGGTGAGACTATTAAGAAAATGAAAAAAAGGATTGGGCAAGGGATGATATTTGAGAAACTAGACATCAACACACATTTATGAAAGTGTAATATTGGAGGGCGGGAGGAAGGGAGAGTGGGGAGGGGGGAGAAAGAGTGAGCGAGCAAGTGAGCATGCTCTAGAACAGACCTGTACATGTTTGTAAACTAGGTAAATGACAAGAATGGCATTTTAAGCAATAGGGTAAGGGTTATCTATTCAGTAACTGGTACTTGTTCACTTGATTATCTAAACATAAAAAGAAAAAAATTATATCACTACTTGTACCACCAAAATAAATTCTAGTTGGATAAGCATTTTGAAATCCTAAAAGAAAATATAGGAGTGCATCATCATATCCTGTCAAAAATGAAAAAAACTAGTAAACTTAATTAATTGAAATTAATGATTTTTCCCAAAAGAGATCAGATAAATTTAAAAGATAAGTTATGAGATAGTAAATAATGTTTGTAACATATATACTTGACATAGGTAGTGCATCAGAAGTATTGATCAGAGGGAAAATTCAAATGGAAAAATCTATTGTGTGAGAAAAAGGAAAGGCCTGGAAATGCTAACTATGAACACCTATAAAGCATTGATAGAAAATAAGAATAAAATGACTTCTCTAGAATGAAAGACAACAAGAACACATAAAGAATATGATTGAACATACCTGTCCAAGTTGTCCTTGCCCACACCACTGCCCACTTCCCTTGCAATGAGACTTCCATGATAATTGTATTACAATGAGGTAATTGTATGTAAACAAGGAAAACAATAATGGAAGAAATAGTGACCAAAATTGTTCCTAAAACAAGGAAAAGTATCAAAATATGAATTAGGGAAACTCAACAAATCCCAAATAGGATAACTACAAAGAAAACCAGGCTGAAGCACAAGTAAAATTGCTGAAAGCCAAAGATAAAGTCTTAAAACCAGAAAAATGAACAAACAAATGGATTATGCACAGGGGAAGGCAGTAATAATAGTTTTTATTTTTCATCCGAAGACAACAGAATGACATATTTAAAATGCTAAAAGAAAACACAATGCTAAGGTAGATGTGGTAGGTTAAAAGATGGTGCCCAAAATACATTAGGTCCTCATTCTTGGAATCATGAATGTGACCAGGCAGGGCAGAAAGAAGGCCTTTGCAGAGGGAATTTTAAGATTTTGAGACAGAGGATTTATCTTGGTCTTCCCCTATGGGTCCTGAAGCAATCACAGTTATCCTTAGAGGAGGGAAGGGATGGGAGATGTTATATATACAGAGGACAAGAAGTAACATGATCATGAAAAAAGATTGGAGGGATGCGGCCACAAGCCAAAGAACACATGGAGCCATAGAAGTTGGTAGTCAAGGACTGGATTCTACCCTAGAGCCTCAGGAGGGAGATGGTTCTGCTGGCACCTTGGCTTCAGCCTAGTGATACTGATCTCAGACTTTTGGCCCCCAGACCTATGACAGAATAAGTCTCTGTTATTTTTTGTCATCCTGTCTGTGGTAGTTTGCTACTGTCACATAAAATGAATGCACAGGTCTGGAGTGGGAAAGTACACGATGATCAGCCTTGAAAACTGTGCCAGAATATATACAAAATCCAGCATTATATAAACAGAATTCATTATGATCAATTGATGTTTATTGAAGGAATATCAGATTGATTTAACTTGTAAAAGTCAGTGTCGTTCACCACATTAGTAGAATAAAGGAAAAGACTCATTTCATTAGAAGAATAAAAGCATAGGATAAAATTAAAGTCCAATTTATGGAAAAAAATCTCATAATCCAACAATAGAAAGAAAATTCTTCACCTTGATAAAGGGCATCTACAAAAATTTTTCAATGGTGAAGTATTAATCTTTTTGCCACTGAAAGTGGGAATAAGAAAAGGATGTTTGCTCTCACCATTTCTGCTCAGCATCATATTAGAGGCCCTAGTTGATGTGCAGTGAAGTGAGAGAAAGCTATAAAGATTATAAAAAATGATAAAATTGTTTTTGTTAGCACATAGCATCTAGTTTAAATAGAAAATCCTGAGAAATTTCAAAAATTCATTAAACTAATAGGTAAATTAAGTAGCAGAATATGAAGTCAATAAACATTTATATTTCAAATATTCTTGTACCAGATAATTGGAATATGAAATTAAAAACCAATTGCATGAACTGTATGCTCTCAGGCTAAAGAAATAAAGGACTCTAAAGAAGTAACAAATTATAGTTAGTAGTCTTTTGTCACAGAGACAAGATAAAAGCACTTTCTATATGGCTAGGATTGTGAATATAAGTAAATATATTATAGATGGCAAGAATAATGTGTTTCATGTTGAAGGAGGTAGTTATAAATATGGACAGGCTGGATGGAGTGGAGGCCTGGTGTTGGGCTGGATTGAAAATATAAAATCATCATTTTTAACATGTAGATATAGGGCCTCCCCGGTGGCGCAGTGGTTAAGCGCTGCGCTGTGGAGCTGTTGGCAGCGGCGACGCGAGTTCGACGCCCGGCCGGGGAGAATCCCACATGGCGCGGCAGACCTCTCCTGCCTCGCCCGCTGCTCCCCTCAGCAGTGTGTTTCTGATCTGCCTGTGCTGCTCCCCACTCTGTTTCTGGTGAACCCTCTCGCTGCCCCACGCCTCTGGCCTGTACCCCAGCTTGTATGTATAAAAAATAAAAAAATAAATCTTTAAAAAAAAACCATGTAGATATAGATAAATATATAGATAGATGGATTTTGAAATGTACATTTGCACATCTATTTTATATAGTTCATTATCCCTAGCTCTGTTCTCTGAGAAGTTCTGAAAGCAGTTGCACCCCATTAATAGAGATCTTGGTTTCTAAATGCCATTTTCTACTAAAAGGAACCAGAGCTCTTTGGAGAACTGGCTGATTCTGTTCTCAAGCAGGAAAAATATATATGATCCTAGAACATGTTGTTTGCCAGATGGCAAGGAAGAACTAGAAGAATGATGGGCTGTAACAAATGAAAATTGAAACCAGCTTAGAGGAACTCCCACTGATCAAGGCTGAGACAATTTGAGCAGCAGCATCAATAATTACAGTAAAGGACCATAATACACAAAGTAAAATAAGAGTCCAGGAAGTCCATATTGATATAAGTAAATGTATCAACAAATACTCAGATAAGTACAGGAGAAAATAACTTGTAGTGCAGAAACCTAGCAGAACACCAGCCTAATCAACTGATTAAAGCTAATATCACCAGAAGTGGGACAAAAATAAATCAAGTGCTAAAATATCTGAATTTTAATTTAGTTTTGATGGAACTTCCTTGACAAACATGTTGTCTAAACTTTTTTTTTTGATTTTTTTTTGTGTTTGGTTTATCTTTGTAATTAATTACTTTTAATTTCTCTCTCTCACACATATATATGAATAAAATATCTATGAATGTATCACAGTGATGATTTACATATTTTTTCTTTTTTTTAAAATATATTTTTATTGTTATTTATGTCTTTTACATTTTGTATTCCCCTTGGGTAACCCACCACCAATCCACCCGTGATCCATCTCTGTGGTCCCTTGTGTTCTTTTCTGCTCCATTTTGTGCCCTTATTCTCCCCCCCTCCCCGACCCGCTGAGTGTCTCTCTCCTATTTGGTTTCCTTATAGTCCTGTTATAAGTGAAACCATTCGATATTTTTCTCTTTCTTTCTGGCTTATTTCACTGAGTATGATTCCCTCTAATTCCATCCATGTCGCTGCAAATTGCATGTGTTTATCTTCTTTGAATGCTGAATAGTATTCCATTGTGTATATGTACCACATCTTCTTGATCCAATCATCTATTTTTGG
>PVIJ01015037.1:0-11476 GCA_004024925.1 Scalopus aquaticus
AGGGGAGAGGGGATCTGGTGGTTCTTTCTTCTCCTTGATCAGTCTTTTTAGCTTCTTTCCAAGTTCTACTCACCCGTGAGGGTGTTAGATTTACGTAGCGTTTCTGAATCTTCTCTGGGTTTGGCTGATGTCTCTTTATAGGCAGCTTTTCTTTTGGGAGAGTTGATACTAGCGTCCCTTCACCGCCATGTTGATGACGACACTCCCCTCTTTGGAATTCTTTTTGACCTCTATTTCACTTATTTCTACTCTAGTTTTTATTATTTCCTCCCTGTATTATTTCTTCCTTTCTACTGAGTTTTAGGTTTATTTTTCTTTTTTATGGTTCTTCTAAGGATAAAATTAGATATTTATTTTTGATTCGTGTTTCCAGAAGTAGCCCTGTATTGCGACAAACTTCCTTCTGCTGTATTTCTAGCGTCCCACAGGGTGTAAGTTGCATCTTTATTTTAATTGTCTCCAGGTATTTTTTTATTTCACTTTTGATATCCTTGTTGACTGAAAAGTTGTTGAGTAGCATATTTATTTTCCACAAATCTGTGGTTTTTCTTTTCTTTTGGTTGATTTCCAGTTTCATAATATTGCCATCTGAATGGATGCATAAAATAATTTCAATATTTATGAAACCATTGAGATTTGTGTCCCAGCATATGACACAAACCTAAATTCTAACCTAGAGACTGTTCAATGAGTGCTAGAAAAGAATATGTATTTTGTTGTTTTGGGCTGGAATGCTCTGTAAATGTCTAAATTTGTCTTATTTAACTTGTCATTTAAGAGTATTATTTCACTGATTTTCTGCTGGATGATTTGTCCATTCCTGTAAGTGGGGTGTTAAAGTCCTCTGCTACTATTGTGTTGCTATCAATATATCCCTTTGGGCCTTTTATTATTCGCTTTATGTATTTTGGTGCTCCTACATTGGGTGCGTGTATATCAGTAACTGTTGTTACAAAAGGCAACCCCTTTTGTATTGATTCCTTATCATTATATAATGCCTTTTTTTTTTTTTTGGTCACTTATTCCCTTTTTTGGGATTGAAATCTATTTTATCTGATATAAATATAGTGATTGATTCCTGACTTTTAAAATTTACCATTGGTTTGAATTACCATTTTCCATCCCCTCACTTTAAGGCTATATTTATCTTCATGACTTTAGTGAGACTGTTGCAAGTAGCATGTAGTTGGGCTTTGCTTTTGTAATATATTATTTATGTACTTATTGAGATAATGTTGTTTTACAGCTCTGCATATGATTCAGAGGTATAGGTTCACAGCTCTTCAGATATTATCACATCACACCTACCACTGAAGCACCCGTAATTCTCCACCCTAGTCCGTTATGCACCTTACCTCCTTTGGCCCATGGCTCCACCCTCCTCCTCTGGTATCCTCAATTCTACTGTCAAATTTCTTCGATTTATCTATTTGTTTTGTTTCTATTTCACACATTAGTGAAATCATCCAGTACTTGTCTTTCTCCTTTGTACTTCATTTAGTCTCTTGCAATTCCAGTTCTATCCATGCTGTCACAAGTGGCAAGATTTCATATTTTTTAATAGCTAAGTAGTAATCCATTATGTATATATATGACATCTTCTTAATCCACTCAGCTGTCTTTCGGCAATTAGGTTGGGCACTCGGCCATGGTACATAGTGCTGCAGTAAACGTAAGAGTGCACCTATCTCTTGGAATTAGATTTTGCAATCTTTGAGTAGATACCTATGAGTAGGATTGCTGGATTATATAATAGATATGTTTTAATATTTTGAAAAACCTCTTTTGTTTTTTTTGAAGACCAAACCAATCTACATTTCTACCATCAGTGTCCAAGAGTTCCCTTTTCTCCACACCCTTGCTAACACATTGTTTCTGGTCTTTTTGATGTGGGCTAGTCTCACATTGTGGTTTTGATTTTCATTTTCCTGATGACGAGTAATGATGAACACCTTTTCAGGTGCCTGTTGATCATCTGTATGCGTTCTTTGGAGAAGTATCTTTTTAGCTCTTCTGCCCATCTTTTAACCGAGTTATTTGTTTTCTTTTTGTTGAGTTGTCTGAATTATTTTAGATCTTGAATATTAGCCCCTTGTCAGATATGATAGATGATATTTTTCTCCCATTCAGTAAGACATCTTTTTGGTAGTCTTATTGGTAGTTTCTTTGCTGTGCAGAAGCTTTTTAGTATGATGTAATCCTATTAGGGGATGTCGTTCCATTTCTTTGTGTCTTCTATTTCTTTTAACAATGTTTTATAATTTTCTTTGAATAGATCACTCATCTCCTTTGTTAGGTTTATTCTCAGGTATTTGATTTTTTTTTTGTTTGTTTCAGTTGTAAATGGGATAGTTTTCTTAATTTCTTCAGATTGATGGTTTGCATATAGGAAGGCTTCTAATTTTTGTGTGTTGAATTTGTATCCTACTTTACTAAAATGGTTTTAGTTTTTCTGTGGCATTTTTAGGATTATCTATGTATATTATCATATCATCTGCAAATATTGATAGTTTTACTACTTCTTTCCCTATTTGGATTCCTTGTATGTCTTTCTCTTATTGTTTTGGCTAGGATTTACAGTATTATATTGAGAAGCAGTGGTGAGAATGGGCATCTTTGTCTTGTTCCCGATCTTAAAGGGAAGGCTTTCAGCTTTTCACCATTGAGAATAATACTGACTGTGGGCTTGTTTATATGACTTGTATTATGTTATGTTCCTTCTATCCCGAGAATTTCGAGGGCCTTCATCATAAATGGATGCTGAACTTTGTCAAATGCTTTCTCAGCATCTATTAATATGAACATATGTTTTTTTTCTTTTTGTTGATGTGTCGAATTACATTAATTGATTTTTTTGGATGTTGAACCATCCTTGTGCCCCTGGAATAAATCCCACTTTGTCACGGTGTATTATCCTTTTGATGCATTGTTGGATTCTTTTGGCTAGGATTTTTGCATCTGTGTTCATTAGGGAAGTTGGCCTGTAGTTTTCTTTTTTGGTGTTCTTTGTTTGGTTTTGATATTTAGTATAATGTTGGCTTCATAAAACACATTTGTTGGGGGGCGGAAGGGAGAGATCCTTGTCAGATTTTTGTATCAGAGTAATGCTGGTCTCTCATAAAATGTGTTTGGAAGCATTCCATCATTCTAAGTTTGGGGGAAATGTCTTTGCATGTTTGGTAGAACTCAGTAGTAAAATCATCTTGTCTTGGGCTTTTGTTTTCTGAGAAATTTTATTACTGTTTTGATTCCTTTCCAGTAATTGGCCTGGTTATGTTTTCTACTTCTGCCTGATTTAGTCTCATAAGGTTGTATTCTTTAAAGAATTTGTCCATTTCTTCTAGGTTATCCAATTTGTTGGCATAAAGATGTTCATATTAGTCTATTATGATCCTCTGTATTTCTGAGATTTCTGTGGTAACATTTCCTCTTGTGTTTGTTTCTGTTTACTATCTCCCCTTTCTCTCGTGAGTCTGGTCAGAGCTTATCTATTTTTGTTGTTTCAGAGAACCACTTTTTGATTTTATTGATTATTTGGACTTTCTCTTTCTTTTTGATTTCTATTTTCTTTACACTCAATTATTTTAAATAATTTATATATATTTTACATCATTGTTCATTTTTGTACAATGTTTGCTTTCTTTTCTCAGGTGTAGTCCCCATAAAATTCCCACCACTAGATCACCTGTGCACCATCACCAAAGTCCCTTGTGCTCTTCCCTCCCATGTTTTGATACCTCTCCCTCCCTACTCCCTGCAGAACAGTTGCCTGTTTATTTTTGTTTTGTTTAATGTTGTTAATATTTTTTCCCCTGACCCCTTATTTGGTTCCCCTATATTCCTCCTATATACTCTAAATGTTATGATTTTCTGCCTTCTGACTTTTGGTTTTGTTTGTTCTTTTTTTTTTCCTCCTAATTCCTTAATGTGTAATGTTAGATTATTTGAGAACTTTCTTGTTTCTTGAGGTGGACCTGTATTGCTGTATACTTCCCTCTAAGTAGTGCTTTTGTTATATCCTAGCGGTCTGGTTACTTATGTTTTCATTTTCTTTTGTTTCCAGGCTGCTTCTGCTGCTGCTTTTTTTTTTTTTAAATGCTCCTTTTGTTCCCTCATTAACCCCATAGTCATTGAGTAGTATGTTTTTCAGTCTCCACATATTACAGGTTTATCCTGTTTTCTTTTTGTAGTTGATTTCTAGTTTGATGCCATTGTTATCTGAGAAGATATCTGGGATAATGTCAGTCTTTATGAACTTATTGACACTTGTTTTGTGATCCAACATGTGGTCTGGCCTTGGGAATGTTCCATGTGTACTTGAAGAATTTGTACTTGACTTTTATGGGGAACAGTGACCTATAAATGTCTAATATGCCCATTGGTTCTAATTCCTCATTTAATGCTATTTCCTTGTTGATTTTCATCTGGTTTATGTCTTCATTGATGAAAAGCAACACTATTATGTTGCTGCCAATTGTCTGTTTTTAGATTTGTTGATACTTCCCTATTATATTTTGATGTTCCTTCATTTGGTGCCTATATATTGATGACTACTATATCTTCCTGATGTATTGATCTCACAATTATATAATATCCAACCCTGTCTCTTGTTACATTTTTAACTGGAAATCTCTTTTATCTGATGAAAACATGACTGTCCTATCTTTTTTTGAAGTTACTATTGTGGTGGTGTTTTCCAACCTTTTTTTTTTTGTGTGTGTGTGGGGTGTATCATTTGCTTGTAGTTGTTTTCCAACCATTCACTTTGAGTGTAGATTTATTTTTAAAGCTCTGATGGGTCTCCTTGCGATAAGAGAAATTCGATTTGTTTTCTGATCCAAGCAACCAAAAATACAGAGACCAACACTCTGTATTTTGATTGGTTAGTTTAACCTATTTACATTTAATGTGATTATTGCTATATGAGAGTTTGCTACTGTCACTTTGTTTTTAGTTTTCTGGTTCTGTTTATTTTCTTGTTCCATTTTGTGTGTGTGTGTGTGTGTGTGAGAGAGAGAGAGAGAGAGAGAGTGTGTATTCAATTTACAATAGGAAACTCTGTTCAACATCTCTTATAGGGGAGATTGTGTTTACAAACTCCTTCAGCTTCTGTTTGACTAGAACAGCCTTTAAATCTTCATCTACACTGTTGGTGGGAATGCAAACTGTCCAACCTCTATGGAAAATTATGGTGGTTTCTCAAACAGCTAAAAATGGAGTTTCCATGCAACCCAGGGATTCCACTCCTAGGAATATACCCAAAGGACACAAAAACATTAATCCAAAAGGTCACATGCACACCTATGTTTATTGCAGCACTACTTAAAATAGCTAAAAAGTGGAAACAGTCAAATGCCCAAAATTGATGACTGGATCAAGAAGATGTGGTACACGTATGCAGTGGAGTACTATTCAGCAATCAAAAATAATAAACTAAGGCAATTCTCAGCAACATGGATGGAGCTAGAAGGGATCATGCTCAGCAAAATAAGCCAGAAGGAAAAAGAAAAATATCGAATGGTATCACTTATAGGAGGAATATAAGAGAGCCAAATAAGAAATCAGGAGAAAATAGCACACAAAACATAAACAAAAGCAAAAACTAGCAGGCAACCACAAATAAGAGACATTCTACAGGGGAGGGGGAGGAAGAGAGACCAAAATAGGGGAGAAAAGAGCACAGGGGACTATGGTGATGGTTCACGGGTGAATTGGTGGTGGGAAATCTGCAGGGGATAGATAATAATATAAAGGATATAAATTAAATAAAACAAACAAACAAAACCCCAACAATACCATTTTCAACTTAAAAAAATAATCAGAATCCAAAAGGAAAATTATCAAAGAGAGTAAAATATGCTTGTCATTGCAATTAATAGTTTTACCTCTGTTATATTTTTACCATATTAGTGATTATTTAACTTACTGAATTATCTTAAACACTATTTAATCTTTAAAAAAAATAAATCTCCATATCTGAAAGAGTCTTTCAAGATATAATGTTGTGTAGCAGGTTTATTTATTTTTTGAGTATTTTAAAGATATTCTAGTCTCTCTCTGCTTGCATGGTTTCTGTTGAAGTTTGAGGTAAGCCTGATGGGAATACGAACATTTTTCTCCTAAGAATTTGAATATTCTTTCTTTGTCTTGAACTCTGGATGGTTTCATTATGATGTGCTTGCATATAGATAACTTAGTGTTTTTTAGCTTCATGGACTTGTATGTTTAGTTCCTCCCCCAGGTTTGGAAAGTTTTCTTCTGTTCTTTAAGCTTTCTGTTGCCTTATCTCTCTACACCTTCTGGGATACCCATTAATGATAAGTGATTTGAGCGCTCTATCTAGTAGGGAGATGTAATCTTCTATGTCTTTGAGTTAGGTTTCTGGAGAGATGTTGTTCCATTCTTGTGATCATATTGCCTTGAGGTTTCATTTTGCCATATTATGTTTTCATATATGTGTTCTATATACTTTCTGTCTGCCAATCTTTCTACTTTAAATTTCCCTGACCAAAAAAACATCTGAATTAACAACTTAGATCTGAGCTGCCATTGTTACCTGTTCCAATAGGCTTTATTTTCTTCTTTTGAGTTCTAGCTGGCTTCCATGATATTTAGGCCTATGTTAGCAGTTGCTGTGTCAGCAGGGTGGGTGAGGGGCACATAACATGCCAGCCACTTTCATGAACATGTTGGGGGTATCCTGGTTCATGTTTGTGCCACCATTGTTAGCCTTCCTCTCTGGGGTCCCAGATCTGAGACTTGGGAGTCTATACATTGTCTGTCAGTACAGATCCCCTGGGGAGGGGAGTGGGAATATAGGCCAGAGCACTCTCTCTGTAGTCCTCCTTCCAAGGGTCCTGGCCCATGTGGAGTATCCAAGTTCTTCCATTTTGAGCTTCACCTGGGTCACTGACTTCACCCTCCACGGTGTCCCTACTCTACCCTTCTCAGGACCCATGGCTCTGCTGGTAACCATGCTATCATCCTCCCTACCACCCTACCCCCACACCCCGACACCTCTGCACATTTCTCTCCATCCACATTTTGTCACATTAATGCATGAATCTCCTTGATGTCCCTTCTAGTGTAGTCTGTGTTGGTCTCTGAGGGCAGGGATTGCTTCAGCCTCACAATGCGTTGTAGAATTTTCTCAATAGTGTTGTTTTTCAAGGCATTTATTAGTTGTTCTTACTGGGAGTGAGGCATAAAGCATCTCTCACCATCTTGGTAGTGTTTAGCCCAACATGATTTATTGAAGAGACTGGTCTTTCCCAATTATATATTCTTGGTTCCTTTGTCATTTGTTAATTGACCAGATATGACCGCACTGCAGCTATATTTGGTAGGGGCATGGGGCTCTCTATACTCTTCCGTTTCTGTTTGCCAGTACAATTCTGTTTTGATTAGTATAACTTTGTAATAGAGTGTGAAATCAGGGGATACAATGCCTTTATTTTTTGTTTTTCTCAAGGTTGCTTTGGTTATTTGGGGTCTTTGTGGTTCCACATTAATTTTAGGACATTTTTGTTGCACTTCTGTAAACACTGCCATTTTTGTAGGGATGCATTGAATGTATAGATTGCATTGTGTATAGACTTAAAATATTCTGTAATCCATGCTCATGAAATATCTCTATTTGTGTCTTCAATTTCTTTCATCAAGTTCTTTTAGTTTTCAGTGTTTGGTTTTTCACTTTCTTGGTTAAATTTATTCCTAGGAGGTTTTTTTTTTGTTTTGTTTTGTTTTTTAAGTGCAAATGTAAATTGGATTATTTTCTCAATTTCTCTTTCTGGTGGTTTATTATTTATATTAGATACCAAACAAATTTTGTATGCTGAGTTTGTATCTTGCAATATTACTGATTTATTCTGACAGCTTTTTTTGGTGAAGTCTTTAGGGGGTTCTATACATAATATAGAAGATGAGATGATCATGGATTTTATCTTCCATTGTTAATGTAATTTATCACATTGAACTATGGATGTTGAATCATTCTTATGTCTCTGGAATGAGTTCCATTTGACCAAGGTGTCTAACTTTTGTCATGTATTATTGAATGCAGTTTGCTCATATTTTGTTGAGAATATTTGCATCTATATTTGTAAGGAATATTAACTTGCAATTTTTTTTTGTTGTGTCCTTGTGTGGTTTTGACATCAAGGTAATACTGGTCTCATCAAATACATTTGGAATTGTTCTTATCTCTTGTAATGTTTTGCAGAATTTGAGAAAGAGCGCTCTTAATTCCGTCAACTATTTGGTTGAATTCACCAGGGAAGTTGTCTGGTCCTGTACTTTTATTTGCTGTTATATGTTTGATTATTGATTTAGTTTTCAATTAGTAGTTTTGTCAGAATCTCTATTTCTTCATGATTCAGCCTTTGTAGCTTTTATGTTTCTAGGACTTTATTGAATTCTTCTAGATAATCCAATTTGTTGGATATAATCATAATAGTTCTTTGTGATCCTTTGTATATAAATGGTATCAGTTGCAATATCTTTCATTTCTGATTTTATTTATGAGACTTCTCATTTTTTTGAGTTTACTGGAAGGTTCATCAAAGAATCAATTGTTCATTTCATCTTTTCTGCTGTATTTTTTAGTCTTCATTTATTTCTGTGCTGATGTGTATTTTCTTCCTTCTACTGACTCTGGACTTCATCTATTCTTATATTTCCCTGAAATGCAAAATTAGGTTGAGATTGTTCTTGTTTCCTTAGCACATTGTCACTATAACATCCCTGTTAGAACCATTTCTGTTGCATTCCCTGTGTTTTATTTATTGCCTCTTCATTTATCTCAAGGAATTTAAATTTTTTCTTGTGCTTTCTTTTTTAGCCCATTTGTTGTTCTATAGCATGTTATTTAATTTCTACATATTTTGATGGAGATTTGTGGCCTAACATGATTTATCCCGGAGAATGTCCCATATGAACTTTAGAAGAACTTATATTCTATTGATTTTGGATGGAATGTTTTGTTTGTATCTATTAAGTCCATCTGGTATAATATGTAACTAAAGGTCAATATTTCCTTATTGATTTTCTGTCTGAATGATCTATTGATGAAAGTGGGGTATTAAAGCCCCCTTGATATTATTTACTATCTATTTCTCCGCTTAAGTCTATTAATGTTTGCTCTGTGTGTGTGCGTGCACGTGTGCTTCATTATTAGATGTGTAAATATCTATAAAAGTCATATCCTCTTTTTGGATTCTTTTCTTTTTTAAATGACCTTTGTCTTCATCTTATTTAATTTTGTCTGATACAGGTATAGTCACTCAGCTTTTGTTAAGTTTCTATTTGTATAACTCTTTCCATCCTTTCACTTTCAGTTTGTATGTTTACATTTGTTTTGAGTCTCTTGTAGCATATATGTGGGTCTTTTTTAAACACTAAAACATTGAGACACAATATGTAACATTAGTTTCAAATATACTTGACTGCTATTTATATATATTGTGAAATGATCACAATTAAGTCTAGCTAACATCCACCACCATCACCACACATAGATGGGTCTTGTTTTTTTCTTTTAAGTCTATTTAGTTACTCTGTCTTTTGATAGGACACTTTGGTGCATTTACATTTAAGGTAGTAGTTATGTCCTTATTGCCATTTTGTTAATTGCTTTCTAGTTTGTAATTGCTTTGTTCCTTTTTGTCTTCCTCTGATTTGTAATGGTATGCTTACACTCCTTTCTATTTTTTCTCATGAGTCTGCTATAGGTTTTTCTTTGTGATTCTGATTGTGAGTGGTTGTGCTAGAAATGGAGTTCATGGTGAAATTATGTCTCAGCCTCTTCTACCCATTTCAGTGTGGGTTTTTTTTTCTTGTTCATTCATGTGTTTGAGTCACTCAGCTGGTTTTTGGGTTTGTTTTAGAAGATATTGTTCTGTATATAACTAGATTTGGTGTGTCTGGGGGATGATGAGTTCAGAACTCTTTCTTTAACCATTTGAAACAGAACCCTCTGTTTACTGTGTTGTTACGAGACTAGTAGGTAATAGTGCAGTCTCCTGGATTCAGCTGTCGGGGTTACTGCCCTGCCTGCCCATTTCCTGGCTGGGAAACCTTGGGCCTTTGCCAGGTAGGGGTTAAGGGTAGCAAATGGTTTATAATCCTGGAGAACAAATGTGTTCAATACCTTGTGTGCAGAGCAGTGGTATGTGATAAAAAGACTCAGCACTTAAGATCATCTGTCTCCTCCCCCTGGGGTATCAACTTCATAAGGGCAGAACTTTTTTCCCCCCGCCACATGCCCAATGCCTGAATGCCAAGTATGGCTCAGTGCTCCTGATTCACTGTATTCAACCTTGTGCCACTCAGCTGACCACCTCCTCACAGTCTGACTTCTGCTTTTTGTCTTCTCAGCCCCTCTTAGCTTTCCAGCCTGTTCATAACTCATTTTTATGTCTTTGTAATCCTTCTGGGCATTAGCTGTGTGGCTGCTCTGGAAGCTGGAGAGTGGTAACATACTTCTTTATTTGAAAATTAACTTTTCAAATTAGGCAGTTATTCAGTAATGGTGCTACTAAGTTTTGGTGGGAAATTGGGAAACATGACTAACTGCAAAGTTTTACAATTTTTTCAGGTGTGCATTCATTAAAATTCATAAGTGACTTTATCTTACTAAGTGAGCAAATGTTGAGGTGTTCTAAAAGGCCCCATGATGAGGTAGTTAAACCATTATGCAACATATGCGGGTTCCCGCCCCTCACTAAAGAAACACCATAGGCCAACAACCTAAGACAGAAGGGCGAAGGGAAGTGGCATATTGTAGGGAACCCCTCCCTGAGATTTGGTAAGGAGACCAACCTCAAGTTTTCCAATGTTTAAGGTTTTAAAAGCTACCTTCAGTTTGTGGGGTTAGCTATCAAACTCAAATCTAGATACGAAAATTAGCTTGGGGAAGAGAACTTACAATCGGAGGCCACTTACAATCTAGGCACTTGTAAATGTATTCATGTATTCTTCATAATCACTAATTACTAAATGAAGGGTTGGGATTTAAGTTCAGGCCTGACTGATATCTCCTAAAGTTGAGACCCTGCACCCTACAGTTCCACTTTCTGCTGTTAAGCAGAAGACCTCATGGGATGTATGGCTGGGTTGTACTTGAAAATGCTCTAAACTGAGTGGGTACAGTGATCCAGCTGATCTAGAAAAAAGGCTGCCTGTGATTTCTCTGTGCAAGTGCATTTTTTTCCCTGTTGCATTGGTGGAGAAGTTATGCGGCAGTTAGCGTTAACATCTCTCTGGATGGACAGTGACGAGGTCTGTCTCTGTATTGCTAGCTGGTGGCACATTTTTCATTCCGCGGTTTATAATGAAGCTCAGGCTCAAGGACAGCTGCATTATATAGTGCTTATTTAAACAATCACTAATAGGAAACACAATTGTAGAAAAGCCAAACAACGTAGTCCCCTTTCAGCTGCACTTGGCAGGTTGCTATGCTGATAGAAAACAGTGTCCT
>PVIJ01015037.1:11576-38199 GCA_004024925.1 Scalopus aquaticus
AGCAAAGGTATGGAAGCAACCCAGATGTCCAAAAATAGATGATTGGATCAAGAAGATGTGGTACATATACACAATGGAATACTATTCAGCATTCAAAGAAGATAAACACATGCAATTTGCAGCGACATGGATGGAATTAGAGGGGATCATACTCAGTGAAATAAGCCAGAAAGAAAGAGAAAAATATCGAATGGTTTCATTTATAACAGGACTATAAGGAAACCAAATAGGAGAGAGACAATCAGCAGGGTGGGGGGGAATGCGGGGGAAGGGAAGGAAAAGTGCACAAAATGGAATAGAAAAGAACACAAGGGACCATGGAGATGGATCACGGGTGAATTGGTGGTGGGCTACCCAAGGGGAATACAAAATGTAAAAGACATAAATAACAATAAAAATATATATTAAAAAAAATAAAAAGAATATAGCTTTGAAGACTTAAAAAAAAAAAAAAGAAAATAGTGTCCTAAGCCTGGGTCACAATTTGAGGTTGATCGGGAGTGTTAACAAAAGTACCAATGGGTATGATCTGGAAAACAGGACTTGCCTGGAAAGGCACAAGCTGTTGGACTAATGAAGCAACTTTTTAAGATATTTCATATAAAATATTATTTGCACCGTATCTGAAAAAGCAAGACAAAGACGAAACTGTTCTCTTCAAATCAGAATTTTCCAAACTGGTGCTCAAAGGAACTGTATTTCATGATGTTAAAACAAACGCCTTGAATTTTTTATGGAAAAAAGTATTTTATGGACAAATGTTTTAGGAATCACATGCCTTCTTAATGACTCGGGGGGTGGGGGTGGCCAGAACCAAAACTATTTTTTTTCCCTCTTTTTAAAAGTATTACTTTTTATTTCCAGGAAAGTGGTGTGGGGAGTGGTATGGGGAGAAAAACAGCTTGGGAAATTGGAAAATGCTGAAATTTCTGACTGTTACATAAGTTTGGAAGTAAAAAATTGAGGCAAATATGTGAATTATCTGGTTTCTGGTCCACTGATTTATACAAGGAGGCATCAAAAAAAAAAAAAAAAAAAAGCAGAGGTGAGGATCACCTGACTGGGCGGCTCATAGGTGCGACAGTGAGCTCTAATAGCTTCTCACCGTAAACAAAAGCGCTGGAGGGGATTTGCCGGGCTTCTTTCCAAGGCTGACATGCTCTGTTTAGAAACTAAGTTGTGTGACAAGGTGAACTGCTTATTCCCAGAGGAAAGTGACGTGATCCAGAACATTGCACTTCTAGAGTTGCCCCCCAACATAAAGGAACCAGAAATGAAGCCTCCCGTTCTTAAATAACATTTATTATTGTTGCAAAGAAGTCTTTATCATGAGAACAGGTTTCAGGTTTATTTAAAGATATATTGATTGTGGTTATAGAAGCAAATGTCACCAAAGTGCTAGATATGTAGTATGCCCATCTGCGACTCTTAATTCATCAATCTAATATTCACGATGTGTTGTTGCCATTTAGCTATTTACCCAAACATGCCTGTTTCATGTGCCTGCATAGGATGGAAAAAGAAACACCAAGGGCTTGCTAAAAAAGAGAAGCCTAAAAAAGATAAAATTCCTGCGGCAGTTCTGTTCAACCGCAGTCTGAGGGCAGGAGTAGTGTCCGTGTGGGGAAGCGTTATGCCCAGTGGTTTCTCGGTTTTAATGGTGTGAAAGCCCTTGACGTTTTCTGCGGCTGTCAGGAGGGAGCGGGAAATTCCATTTATGGGATCCAGTCGATGTTCAGGCACCTCGCTATGAATGCAAACATATCCGAGACTTCTTCTATCACTTTGGCTGTGGGCTTCCCAGCCCCGTGGCCTGCCTTGGTGTCCACGTGGATGAGCAGGGGGTTGCTTTGCTTCCGGCTCCGCCCCACGGTGTACTGGAGGGTGGCAATGAACTTCAGGGAGTGGAGCGGGACCACACGGTCATCGTGGTCAGCGGTGAGGAGCAGCATGGATGGGTACTGGGTGTCGTCTGCCTCCGGCAACTTCACGTTATGCAGCGGAGAGTATCTGAAAGGCAAAAATGCTTTTGTGAGCTAGACAGCAAAGCCGAGTCGTTCTCGCGGAGGAGCAAGGGGTGGGCACAGCGACCCATGTGCTCACCAGCTGACGTCACTAACGACGGGGAGCGCAGGAAACGAGGACTCCAGTGCCCACCACAGCTGCACTGCTGCTCTGGCCATGAACGGTCAGGTCTCCCAGAAGCTGTGTCATTTACTCAGCACCCACTTCGGAAGAACGTGTAAGACGGAAGCCCGGAGTGCAGTGACCCCCAACTACGCACACACTTATTCTCTTAAGTTGAAATGTCCATCCATATGGTCTTTTTTTCACTGGTACCAACTGAACTGTCTTTTTAAACCAGGGGGTGTAGACATCGTAGGTGTAAGTTTGCACTTTGGGATCCACAGTGCAGTGTCCCTCTAATAGCCATAAAACCTCTTTTTTCCCCCCCAGGCTCAACTTTACATTCTTTGTGTCCGCTCTGGGCCTAGTCTCCTGTCTGCAGCCAGGGCACCTGGCACGGGCTGCTGGCCTCCTGCAGAGAGGACTGCCCTGGGCCTGTGGGAAGTGAGTCACAGAGGCCCCTTCTGAGGTGCGAGGTAAGCTTCCAGGTGTGTTAACCAAAAGGGCTTTAGGAACTGAAATATAGTTGGATTAAAACAATGATAATGGTTAAGTATCAGAAATAACTGGCTATTTTTTCCTTTAATTGTATCCAATATAAGGTGTCAGGTTTTTCAAAGTATTTAGTATTAATGGATATAATTGGTTATTTTTATAAACAATGAAAATTCTGCTTAGGTAACAAGTCAAAGCTACCACATCCTGGAGCCTGGTCTCCCAATATATAAGACGGGCGTAGTTGTGAATCTGTTTTCTGATTTCAGTGTTTTTGGAAGGACTCTAGCCTATAGATAAAAGTTCACATTAAACAAGCTTCTGTTAGGCTTTGTCTCAGCGATTCTTAAACCTATAAATTTGGGGTGCACAGGCTTGAGCAGCAGCCTGTAAGGCTGGGCTCTGCTCATTTAGGGGCTGCAGCTAAGAGGAAATACAGCCCTGTGAGTGTGAGGTTTGAAAATTAAAGTTTGAAGTAGGAATATCACAGAAATTTTGGGAAAAATTAGAACTTTATTTTTCTTTCAAATTAATTTTAGAATTATTGCATATTTTGTTTTCAATTAATTCAGTTGTTAGCAAATGAATTTAAATGGGGTTTACCCTTACGGGCATTTTTTCTTCTGTTAACAGCTTTCATTAGTATGTATCAAGGAGGATATCTGTATATTTAAAAGATTTGCTTTCAAAATAAATCTCCGCTCCCCCCACCCAACTAAATTTAGTATTTCAAAAGTATTCAGTTAAAAAGTACAGCCTTTTAACTGAGCTTGTAAGTGAAGAGCTAGAAATGAAAGCTGACTGAAAAGCCTGGGATAGGGGAAACAGACTTTTTGTGGTTTTCCAAGAAGCCATTCCTAAATACTGCACATAGAATCCAAAAATCCCTAATGAGGAGAGTAGAGAGTGAACAATCAAGAATGTAACTAGACGTCTTGAGAATCTGAATGCTTGCCATGTCTCAGTTATCACCAAAGGTGGTACTGAGGATTTAAAGGGAAGTTGTACAATATTGCATCTTTATAGTTTCAAATATACTTGCTATACTGAAGAGTACAAAATGAGTTTCATTTTCAATTATGCATTAGTCTTTGTTTCCTCATTTAGAAAAGGAAGTCACATGTATATTGACATAAGGTATGATGACACCTATTTATGTTAGTTTTTAATTGGAGCAATAAAAAATATACCACGAAGCCAGCAACTTAAAACATAAACTTCTAACTCACAGTTCTGTAGCCACAACTCTGGGTTGGCGTCGCTGGCTGGATTTTGAGAAATTCTGGGACGTTTCATATGTTACAGGAATTTTAGGACTGAGGCTGTTTTTTGGCTGGAGTTTATTCTTAAGGTTCTAGAGGCCCTCTTCCGCCATCATCAGAAGCAATAGTGGGCTGAGTCCTTTGAATGCTCCAATCTGTCTGCTATATCCCTGACTCCAGCCAGAGAAACTGCTCTGCCTTGAAGGGTTCATGTTTGTGTCATAAGGCTGGACCCACTGGGAGAATCCAGGGTGAGGTCCTTATTTTGAAGATTAGTAACCTTAATTTCCTTTGTAAAGTCCCTGTACATAGCAGTAGCTAAATTACTATTTGATTGCATAACAAGGGGATGGGACTTTGGGGGCCTCCTGTATATTTGCAGTTTGTTAAAGACCAGATCAAAACAAGAAAGACCGGTATTTCCATGTCTTCTACTTCTGCAGCAAATTACAGTTGACCCTTGAACAATGCAGGGTGGGGGTCTAGGGCTGATGACTGGGAAGCCTCACGGCTAATAGTTGATCACGAAGTATGTAGTGTTACTCTACAGTTTGTTAGAGGCTAGAAAATATAAATTTGACCATGATTTTTTTATTCATATCTATTGAAAAGAAATCTGCATATAAGTGAGCCCTTATATGCAGATCAAACCCATGTTGTTCAAGGGTAACTGTATATGTACATATGAAACACTGAAGGAAACACCCTTTTGACTGTATTCATGTTACTTCAAATAATTAACATATATACATCAACATGAATCAAAAACTTACTTAATAAGCCATTCAAAGTGCTGTTTGCTATCTGAGCACCCATAATCAGTGGTCCAGGCATGACCGATAGTGTATTTATGGAACTTCAGCATGTCCATTACTCCAACTTGGGCAATAACACAACCAAAGAGGTCAGGACGCTGATTTGCACAAGCAGCTAAGAAACCAAGAAAGGAAAAGAATCAGTCTTTCATTAATCATCAGTACAATACTTAAGTTCTTTCTGAACCCTGGTTACCTTTTTTTCTTAGAGTACAGGAAGAACCCATCAACTCAATGGTCCATAAGCTTTCCTCCTACCTCCCAATCTGAGCAGTGGGATAGTCTCATCACTAATAGATTTACTCTCCAAAGGAGTATCAGTGGAGGGTGTTACTTGAAAAGCTTAGGGACTTTCTGGAAAATGGGTGTCTCCCCCACCCCCCTGCTGGTCCTGTTCCCCACTGGCTTAATGATAAGGAGGCCAAGGAATTTGTTCAGGACTGTGACAGAAATATCCTGAATAACACCCTTAAATAGCTTAAATATTTTGGGTTTTGTCTCTGGTTCCTGGCGCAGATCTACCGAAGCCCTTAAAATTTCCGGAGTGATAAGGGTAAGAGCAGTGTCTTTCATAACATTCCCTTTCAACCATATCAGTTCATGCTACTAAAGTGTTTCTTGGTGGGCCTCTAGAGCACTCCAGTGGGGGCTGGTTGCCCAGAGGAAACCACCATATGATTAGAGGAGTGAGAATTTCAGCCCCACCCCTAACTTCTGGGGAGGGGAGAAAGGCTGGAAAGGGAATCATCAGTATTTAGTGATTAATTCATTACTGCTTCCATAAACCCCCTAAACAGTGGGGGTCTGGAGAGCTCCCCACTGGTGTACACGGCATGGCACTGTGCCCAGGGAGGCGGGAGTTCTGCAAGCCCTCCCACCCCATACCTCAACCATGCGTCTCTCCCAGCTGACTGTTAACCTGTTTTTCATAAAGGATACAACTGGGTAAGTGTGGGCCTCCCTGGTGGCATAACGGGTTAAGCGTTGCGCTGTGGGGCTGTTGGCCGCTGCAGCGTGAGTTCGATGCCCAGCCGGGGAGATTCCCACATGGCATAGCAGACCTCTCCTGCTGCTCCCCTCAGCAGTGTATTTTGGTCGATCTGCCTGTTCCGCTGCCCACTCTGTCTCTGGTGAACCCTCTCGCCGCCCCACACCTCTGGCCTGCACCCCAGCTTGTATGCATAACTAAATAAACAAAAAACAGGTAAGTGCAGAAATGTTCTGAGTTCTTCTAACAAATTATCAGACCTAAAGAAGGGGTCCTGGAAGCCACCAGTTTACACAAGTGCGGGAGGCCTGGGACTCCCCTGGTGTCTGCAGCGGGGACAGCCATGGCAGGCAGAGCCCTTGTGCTGTGACGTCTGCACCAACTTGGGTAGTGTAAGAAGTAAGCTGAATTGTAGAACACCCAGTTGGTGTTTGGAATTTGGATGATGTGGATAAAAAACCCCGTACCTTTGGTGTCAGAGTGTTTCTAGTAGAAGTAGTTCATGCAGCCAAAGATAGTACAGGACCTAAAACCCATTTCGGCAGTTTAACCAATATAGCAACACTGTATTTTCCTGTTTTGAAAATACTCTTCTTCGCATACTTAAATTTATTTTTTTTGATAACTGAACTTGTGCCTGGCTCTAGGCCTAGGGATGTGTCAATGAATATTTTAGTGGGAGAGAGAGAGAACTGAACAAGCAATTATAATACAGTGTGCCGATGTCAGTACCGAGAAAGGTCAGATAGCTGATCCGGTTAAGACAGTTAGCGGGGCTCTGGGAGGAAGTAACCACAAAGATGGTGTGACTAGGGGAGAGTCAAGGGATGTTGACTTTTCTGCCTCTGGGAAAACAACAAAAAAAACCCAGTTCCAACTCTTTATTTTAGTACTTACTCCTAATACTGAATCCTGTACTCTACCCAAGGAGATCCCAGTTCTCTCATAAATGGGAGAGCAGGAACCTGTACTAAGACATCTCAGCAGATTCCTTAAGGGCCCTAGTTTGTCAATAGGCATGAAAGAATTCTTGAATTTAGAGCTCTGAATATATAATGGAGTTATCAGATGAATCAGTATATCACAATGTAATTCTTTCAAATGTCTATTCCCATTAAAGCCTGAACTTGTTCTTCCATTCTTACATTTCATATATAAGCTCTATGCAAATTCAGGCTCAAATTCAAAACAGAATCCATGCTGGCCTGAGGGTCTATGGTTCTATCATTTGCTGCCTCTGACCAGAACAAAAGCTCTGTGAAGGCAGAGGTACTGTCTGTTTTGTTCTTTAGCATAAACCCAATAGCTGGGAAAATGCTGAGCCCTTTTTGTTGCTCAGTATTTGTTGGATGAATGGATCAAATTTGGTATTTGATTATTATTTGGAGTTTAAGCATTTTATCAACCTCAAAACCCTTGCTAAGTTTAAACAAATTTATTTTGGACAAATATTTTCTCCATTGGAAACATTTTCCCATATTTTATCATTTTTCAGATGTCCAAAGTAAATCTGTCTTTCAATGTATCTGAAAACCCCCAGAGCATTAACTAGTGAGTACAATAAATAAAATCCAGTTCTTACCCACTAGAAGGCCTCCATTTGAACCTCCATTAATAGTCAGCCTCTTGGGAGAAGTGTAACCTTCTTTGATAAGATACTCAGCAGCATGCTGAAAATCATCAAAGCAATTTTGTTTGTTGGCCAGGATCCCACCTACAAGGTGAAAGGTGAATAACACAAAACACTGAAAAAGATTAACCTAGTCAACATTACCCCCCCCAAAAAAAAAAGCCTCAATTTAAATTTTGTTACATATTGTGGAAATCCAGTCAATACCACAATCGCCAATCTATATGGTAGGTGTGTATTTTTCTAAAAATCCCTAGAATTTAAAAGCCATATGTCCCCAAAGAAAGAGTTGATCGGTTATGTAAGAGAAGCACGAGAATGAAAGCATGTACTCAAGAGAATATTTTGGAGAAGCTGAACTTGGGACTGAACACTGCTCCAGGTCTTTCTTCAGTCCCAAGTTTTACCCGGCAAACAGCAATGGGGGCTGCCTGTGCATCCTCTCCTAAGGCTTTGCATGTGCACTTCTCATTCCTCCTCTTTGTAGGAGTTTGAAATGGGTAAGTGATGACAGGAAGTCAGTCTCTAATTTTGTCCTGAGTTAGTTATTTACGAATGTGAGTAGGAATTAGATGGGGAGGTGGTGCTGCCTGGGAGAAGCCTGTTAAGGCTTCTGAATCTTGAATGAAGAGCATCTCGAACATCTCTCTGGAGACTGGTCTGGAAGCCATTCCAATGTACAAAACCAAAGAAATTAGAGGAGGACAATTCAGGGTCTAAGAATATCTAGAAATAAAGGCCAAAAGTCGAAGGCATGTCATCAAAGGTACTGATGTCTGAGATAACTGGCTATGAAATGAACTAAAAGCAGACATGGGTCTAATTAGGTATTTGAGATTAGCCACTTTTGTAGAAATTCAATTAAAGATGAAGCAGTGTGACTGAAGGAATTTTTTCATATCCAAACAAATGTTATTAATAAATTACCAGTAAATTAGAATAGCTAGGATTACTTAGATCCCAGGAATATCATTTTGGGTACATGACTATAATTTTTAAGAGGATTACATTTTAAACTCAAATCTAAATTCCATTTTGTTAATTATCAGTGTTGTGCATGCTAGACTCAAGGTCCATCTCTGGCCCTTAAACTGCCTAAATTTGGAGAAAGTTTATTACTCAGTCTAAACACAGAGTCAACACCAGCCTGAGTCAAATGCCAATCCATACTCTCCCCAAGATTTTTGGACAACTGATAGATGAGGACTCTTTCCTATCACAGCATAGCGAACCACTGATGACTGAGGGGGTGTCGAGAAGAGCCAAGGTTCTTTGAGGAGAGGATCACAGGATCAAGAGTCCAGGCGTGTGTGAATGTGGATGCCACAACACTAGGACATCAGGTGAGTCAAGGGGTCTAGACTTAGCATATGGATTTGGGATATAAATCCCTTGTATAGAGAGGTTTTTTTAATTTATGCTTTTATCAGTCATCTTTTAACATCAACATCTAATACATTATCACAGTATGATTTTAGTGCAAAATAAACTAACGAATTTTTTTTTTTTTAAAGATTTCTTTTTTATACAAGCTGGGGTACAGGCCAGAGGCGTGGGGCGGCGAGAGGGCTCACCAGAGACAGAGTGGGGATCAGAACAGGCAGATCAGAAATACACTGCTGAGGGGAGCAGCGGGCGAGGCAGGAGAGGTCTGCCGCGCCATGTGGGATTCTCCCGGCTGGGCGTCGAACCCACACTGGCACTGCCGACAGCTCCACAGTGCAGCACTCAACTGCTGCGCCACCAGGGAGGCCCCAAGACCCCTCTTTTTTGCAGCTGACTGACCTCAAGCTTTGGTGGCTCTCTCTGTCCCACCACTTTCCCTTCCACATTGCTGATGATGCAAGAAAGAGCAGCTTAGAGCCTAGGGGAGTGAAGCCGGTTCCCTACACTTTCCTTCCCCAGGACACAGGAATAAGATAAGTGACTACTGGTTAGCCTGTGAATTCCAGATACACAAAAGCCTGGGGAGAGGGGATGAGCTCCGTATATAACGAAAAAGAAGGGATGGAGCTCAGATTGTTATTCTTTCCCCAAATTTTCACAGTATTTTTAATGAAGATGAGTAAGAAACAATATCCTCAATCAACTAGAAGACATGCTTCAGGAGGCCAGAGGAAGGAAACGAAATCATTGAACCGGAAAAGAAAATGACCAAGTTTTTGTGTGTAAAACCTGCATGTGGGCAAGTCAGGCAGCAAGGCTAGGAGGAAGCTCCTTCTCAGCAGTGCTGGGAAAATGAGGGAAAACAAGCAAAAGGATGGAAAGAATTTTTTTTTTTTTTTTGCCAAATGCCCTTCAGTTTCTAACCCTCTCAGCTCATTCACATACGGCCCTGACTGCCATGTCTGTGTTTCTGCAGTGAGAAAAGACCTTACCTTTATGCCACGTCTCTCCGTATTCACCGCCACCTCTGATGTTGGCTACCGCGAGCACCCCGCCCAGGTGTCTCACAAAAATAAGTCTGGAGACGCTGGGAAACAGTAAAAATGATTAACCTTCCTCTCACCGCTTAGTAAGTACGTTATCTCCCTCCATCGCAAACAACAACAAAGTGTCCTGGATAAGATTCCAAGTATATCATGATTTAAATAAGAGCTCAATTTTTATGTTACTGATTAAAGTGAAAATACATGAAAATATAACTTCTGATTAATATGTAACAGCAAAGCTCATACATTTTCATGAGCATTCAGTATATATCTCATTTTTCTATATTGGTGAATATTTCTCTGTACAAAGCAGGAACATACAAGTCACAGTGCTAGTGGCAAAAAACCAGAGGCCCTCATTTCACACTGAAGTCACCTTTTAAATAACTACCTTGGCAAGCAAAATACCTTCAGCTGTGGGACACAGCCCTGGGGTACTGGGCTCATAGGCACAATGACCCCTGCTAATGTCTCCAAATTACTGCAGTTAGAAAAAGGCTTTTTCTGAACATGGATTTTAAGCAGGTTTTCCAGAAAATTAGATGCTAAACTAGACTATATAGGGTGTAAGAGGTAAGGAAGTAGATCAAGGACACAGACCAGAAAATAAGAATGGGGTGCTCTGTGTTGGACAGTGTTCTTTAGGAATAACTACAGCACAAGCTTATGGGAAGAAATTAAGTCCTTTGGGAAATTTGAATTTTGTTTTTCTCTTCTACCCTAAAAGTGTTGAGTGACATTTAAATTTTTCTTTTGATATTTGTTAAAATTAATTTTGCTTTGAGGACTATTTCTGAGAACTTCATTATTCTTTTTACTGGAGAAACTACAGGTCTGTGCAACCTGGGGCTCTAAGATGACCTGAGTGCTAGTTTCCTGGGTATGGAGGGTCAAGAGGAGAGTCAGGAGGGTATGTCAGACCACACAGCCGTACCCTGCTGGCCAAATGGGTTTTCGGTCATTTGTTCAACATGTTTTATAGACCTTTGATGCTCTCTACTGAAAGTATCCATTTCATCCTGGGATGAAAATGGTGTAGGGGACTCCCTAGCGTGAATGAGCAAAGACAGGTGGTTTTAGCTACAGTTGATATGCTCAGGGTATTGTCTTGATCCTACTCGCTCTGTGGGGACCAAGGGAATGGGGTGCAGAGTGATTTGTCCATTGGAAGAAGCACATGTGCCCTGGGGCATCAGTGACCAAAGCTGGCATTTTATCTCTTTGAGTAATAAGAGGGGTAAACAATAACATTTGTTTTTGTTGTAAGGATTAGGTGTATTTAATGCACCCACAGCGACTGTTTTTCCTTTTTAAGCTAATAATCACAAAGAGTAAGTATCTCCTGTGCTTCCACCACACTGAATTCACAGGCATGCAAATGAGACAGCCAGTCTCGTTGGGCGCACACTCCCTGGTGGAGAAGGAAGCACAACTCCTTCCACTCTGCAACTAATTTTAATGTACTCACATTCTGGTACCTTACAGAGCTTCTGAAACACTGTTCTACATAATGATTTTACAAGCTCACAGTTTCTGAATAACAAAAGATAGAATCACTCTTTAGTCAAGGCAAGTTCCCAATTTGGCTCTAAACCACTCAGGGGGCAGGAACTGTGTTTCATCCTTCATTAAATCCTAAATAATCAACAGCTCTCTGCTAATAGCAAGCCCCGAAACAGATAGTTTCCTTGTATTTAAATTTGGGACAGCTGGCTCAGTCTCCTCTCAAGGTATGTCCTACTAGTCACCAGCTCACAAATTTCTTCCCAATAGGAAAGATCCTGGATGAATGAGTCAGATCTCACACAAGGCTCTATTTAGGGGTTGGCGCAAAGCTGATGGGGGAACTCTTTTCATTAAATATGCTCCAAACAAATTCAGTTTTATACTATGAATGTGACATCAAATGTATGAATACACATTTCTCTGATTATAAGTGATGTGACAATCACAGGAACAGTTTAAAATGCATGAAGTAATAGTGTATAAAGAAAATATATTGATGGCTGAAAACTAAGATTAGTCTACAACTCTGATCCAGAAAAACAATCACTGGCTAAAAAAAATCATTCCCTCTGAGGGCACGGGGATGGGAGCAAATGACCAGCCCTGCAGGTAGGAGGAACTCAATCGACAATAGCCTTGTGTGTCCTGGCAGATGCAACCTCAACATCTATCTCTCAACCTTTTCCTCTGAAGACAAAGATAGCTTGTGACAAAATGACCAGAAATACAGTTAACACATAATCCTGCCCTTCCACAAAAACAACTATTAGAAAAACCCGATTTAGCAGGCCATTCTCTGGTTTCTTGCCACCAGCTCTATACGGAAGTTCCAGCATGTTCACCACTTACCTGTAGTTGGGAGTGATAGATATATTGAAGCCACCATAGCCGTATAAGAAAGCAGGGTGAGAGCCGTCCAATTTTATGCCCTTTTTATGCACAATGAACATTGGAATCTTTGTACCATCCTTGCTAGGGTAGAAAATCTAGAACAAAAGAGGGGGGAATTAGGGTTAGCATTACATAGTGAACACTTGAATGCTTTTAAATAGGAAAAATAGATAGTAGATATTCTCTTCAAGATGTAGGATGAAAATCTAGTACCACTAGATGGTGAAGCAGCTTCCAGTTTTTATGGAGAGAGCTTAGAGTAGTGAAAAATACATGGGCCCTGAATACAGGGAGGCTGGAATTGGAATTCTTTTTCTGCAACAACCTCGTTAGGGTACCTTGGGCAAGCTGCTTATCCTCTCCCCCTTCAGTTTTTCACACCAAAGTGGCCCACCTCATGCCTTCACAAGGCACACAGAGAGGACATTCAATCTCTGCTCCCGATTGTCGCGACACTAGAAAAAGTTAAGATTTGGCCATCCTGTCAAACGGTTCAATCTAGGGATATTTCTTTTCTAGAAAACAAATTAAAACTTCCTCTCTAAATGTTAATATACTTGGCTCATCTGCATTTCTCCATGTTCAACTACTTGATAAATGTTAGCAATTATCTCAGAGAGTAGATGAGGAATGACATAGAAATCCTATTATTCCTGGTTAAACAGACATTTTCTCCAGTAGTGATAATCAAGACTCATTAAGCCTTCCTGAGTACGAGTGACTTTAGGGAAGTTCAGTCAAAATTTCTATATATACCTTTTCTTATACCTTTCATAAAAGGTATAAGAGGAAAAGGGTAAGAAAGACAATATTAAATACTATTCAAGTGATAAGACAAGGAGTAAGGGATATGCTGGCAAAGGCTAACGAATGCTTCTTCTAGACCAAAAATCTGTCAGTAGCTTTCTCATTGGGCAAACGTGGTATTTACACTGCTGACACCCCTGGAAAGTGCCCCAGCTCAGAAAGGTCTTGTTGACCTTACATGGTATAGTCACACAATGACCTGGAGCCATATTCCAGCCAAAGCTTCTAAAGGTAGCAGTTCTATTGTAGACATTGTTGCCACAATGTCCTTGGAAATAAACTGCAGGGACAGGGAGAACAGGGGAGGCTGGCGATGCAGATTTGAGAAAGGCAGTCCAGGGCCACGATTATGCCTGAAGTCCGGTCGTTTTTGAAACCTGCCAAGAAATCGTTTGAAAGCATTTTTGATTTTGGAGAAATACTGAGAGAGACATAAATTTGGTGGTTTAGGGATAACAGAATACTTTGCATGTAGAATTCAAAACCATTCAAAACCATCAGTGGACACAGACTTATTGAAAGTCATTTAGTGCCAGTGAGCAGCCACTAATAGACTGTAACTGCGGGCGGAGCAAGCCAGTGCAGAGTACAAGGAGCATGTGGCAAGCCATCAGCTGGGAGCGAAGAGCTAAACACAGGGCCTGCAGCTCTATAGCCACGGAGGCAAGAGCCTTGAAGGAGCAAACTGTCGCACATGATTCTACTTTAACTGAATCATCTGTTAAAAAAATAGTCTTCCCTCCAGCTAGCCCCCAATTTCCCACCTCTCCTCAATTCTTGCCCTGGCTCCTAATCCTTCTGGTTTAGATCAGCTCTCTGGAAGACAAAGCCCTCCTTCGGCACCTCTACCGGGTCAGCTGGAGCAGGCACTCCATCTTGCTGTTAACAATCTGTCTTCCTTCTCTGGCACCACTTTTTTTGCTACCGTAAGCAGGATTTCCAAAAGTCTGGGGTGGAGCCCCCAAACCTGCTGATATGGAAGTCTCCTACCTATTCTGATGCTGGTAGATTCAAGCCCCCAAACCAAGTCAAGCCATTTGCTTCTGTCACATTGCAGGCAATGTGTCGTCCATTCTATCCATTGAAACCAGGTATTTTCCCATGATCCCTGATGACTCAATATGGACTCAATCCCTTCGCAGTTTGCCTGGGGTTTTTCTTCAGTGACCTTGACAATGAAAGTGATGACCAGCATACCGACTCAATGCAGCTTGACTACTTCAATGTCAAGACTTGACTTACACTCCACCCTCTCCACTTGTTCATTCAGATACCTGTCATGTGCCCATTATGTGCTCGGCCCTGTGCTGAACACTGGAGATGTAAAAATGAACAAGACCTGGTCTCTAGAGACAAACCAAGAGGCACTACTCACAGCCATCGGCTTGTCAATACCTTGGCCCTCAGAAGTTGAAACTCTCCTGTAAGGAACTCTTGACAGTCCCTCCCGTGACTCCAATTTGCTCTTTCACAACCTCCTTCCCTTGATATTCCTGGGGCATCTGCTTTTCTTTCTTTTAAAAAAATTCTTATGATGACATTCAATATCTTAAAGTCTTCCTTGGGCTTTCTTGCCCAGCTTGTGGCACTTGACAGGCCCTTTCAGTGTCACTAGTGCCTGAAATCCACTAATGCCTGAAATCCACTAATTCTAACCCAGTCCCCTAGAGTCCTCCCCGACTGAACTCTTGAGAAAAGACAAGTCATTTCATTACAAATTAATAACACTTAACTCATGGGCTCTGACCCCCTAAACCCACCCCAATGAATTCATTGTGTTTTTCCTTGTCTTTCTCTTCCTATATCTTCCCTAAATGTTTTTCTAATACTCATTTTGTTCCTACATCAATTCCTGTGCAGTTGTTCCATTTGTTCTATTTCCATCCATCCCCCTACTCTATGTATCTGGCCTTGTCTTTCTCCATAGAAGCCATCTGCTTGGAATTCTTGAAACATCTTCTGCCAACTTCACTGACAGCCTTGCCAGGACGAGCTTATTGTTCACTTACTCGGGATGGCAGCGGGTAGCCTAGGCCAGCACAGCCGACCCTAGCCCAGCATCCCCCACAGCCCCAGCTCAAGAAGGGGCACTCAGCCTGGACTGCATTTCTTGCCAGCTGCACTACCACATCACTCTTCTAATGACCATGTTTGGTATTTTTGCTTTCTTTGCCCAATAAACTCACATTTCTTCTCTATAACAAGACCCCAAAACTTCTGTGTCATCCTCTCTACCCTTAAGTTAAACTTCCATCCCCTCTTTCTTCTTGATCACACATATACTCAGGATCTCTCACCCATCGCTTATCCTTTTCTATGTCTTCACTTCCCTTTCTCCATCGACATTCTTCCAAAGGGCACTGGTGAACACTTTTGTATCCCTCCTTGGCCTCCCATCTCTACTTCTAGCCCAGAGTTGTATATCTTTCCCAACTTTTTCAAGAGTTTATGGAGACGTACCTATTTCTATCTACATATATTCACACGAACAAGTTATTATAGTGCTAGTATTGGGCTATGCCTTACTTCTCACATAGCAAGACATGGAATTCTTAAAAAATTAAAACACCCAGATTTACCACCTTTAAACAAAACCAAACCCCCAGATTTGCCTAGTGTTTCATTGTATGGCTGAAAATGATTTTTTAAACCATTTGCTCCCCAATGGTTATTTCTGTTAACAATGACAGAATCAAGCCCTCTTAGATAAATCTACATATTCATTCATGTTATGATGTCTGAACAGTATTTTCTTAGACATTAGATTGCTAGATCATAATATATGTACATCTAATATTTCAACAGAATCTGAAAAATAATTCTCTAAAAATGGCATATCAACTTAAGCTCCTAGTGAGAATGATAACCTAACTGTCCATTTTTCTTTGGTAGTAGATGTTAAAATAGGTTTATAATTTTTGCCAGTCTAGTGGGCAGTTTCATCTCATTATTGCTTTAAAAATAATTTTTAAATTAGCAAACATTTAAATCTATCAGTCATTTTATATTTCTTCCTCAGAGAACAAAATTTGCCTACCCTTTTATTGTTACTTTTATGATTACCAGAAATCTTTTTACATTAAGGATATTTACCATTTTCTGTCCTATGTTTTGCTTATATTTCATCTCAGTCACAAGATAGGATTCCTTTACTCCAAGTTATAAAAATAGCTGTCTATATTTTCATTTTGAATTTTTACATTTAAACTTTTAATCCAGGTGGCGTTTACTTTTATTTTTACATATGGTCTAGGATATTACTACTTTTCTTCCCAAATGGCCACCTCCTAGACACCATTTATTTAAGCATTATTCTCTCTCCACATTCAGAAATGCCATTTTGATTTGGTTTCTTCCCAGGCTTCATTTGTCTCAATCCCTATGTAGCAACTGCTTCTTTGGCTTTTTGGGCAAAGTATATCTCTGGTTCCTTTTAATTTCTCTCCTTTTTCAACCTTCCTTACTGATCCACTACTGACGCTTTTCCTCCTGCCAAATGCTACTGTTTTGCATTGTTTTATCCTTGGCCTTTTCTTTTCTATCTGCAAATTCCCCATTTGCCATCTCAGCAAGCATCATCTCTACATCACAGGCCCATCTGAAGGGCTGGTTAGAAAGAGCTGTAGTTTGCTTGGGGTCTGAAGGGCTGAGCTTTCCTGGTGAGGGGTCCATGTACATTTCCACGTCAACACGACCCTGACACGCCTGTGCACGTGCCCCTCTCACAGCTCTCTCCTCTCAGCCACCGAGCACCAGCCCTCAGGGCCTATCTTTTGCAAAGGACTCCTACACCCTGGCACTCACTGGGTCACTTTAGTACTCACAATCAGGCCTCCCCTCGTCCATCTGCTCTGGCAAACTTGCTCAGGTTTCTCCACTCGACTCGCCTCAAAACCAAACAGACTGCCCGATGCCTCTCATTTGCTAAAGTGGAGTTGTGGTAGGAATATTAAAACCTGAAATTATTATAATGTAGTTTATGTATACAACACAAAAGCCAGAAATGCCCGGTGAGTAGATAGTTGCCAAAGCTTAAACCCATGAGTTATTCACTAGCTTATTGCTACCACCTACATGCAGGTTCAAGTTAAAAAGTGAAAAATCTCACTTTGTCCCCTTCATATTGGAGCCAAATGAGAGAGCACGTGCTGATAATACCTATCCATTCATTGTCAGTGTCCACCATCCTTTAATGGGATGCCAGAGTTTTTATGGGAACCTTAATGGACAGGAAAACAAAGTGCTCACAGGGGATTGAACAGGCACCCACTTGAGCAGTAGAGAAAGTCTACCCGTCATCCTGGCTAATGGCTCATCACGTGAAGGGCCTGTCTTCCCTTCTTGTCAGCAGCAGAGCAACGGGTCACGAGACAGATCTGTTTCAACAAGGAGCCTGTGACACCAACATCAGCAACAGGGTGAGCTCTCTTGGGCCCCCTGAACCTTAACAGACTCTAAGAACCACCAGAGAATCTGTGCTGTCAGTCCCTGGAGGCACCCATGAGGTGTCACAAGCACAAGCTTTGTGTGCTTGAATATGAATAAAAAACAAAACTGACAGCAAGGGAAAACCTGTTCTCAACCTGGGTGAGACAGCCAGAGGTTGGTCAGACACTGAATTAAGAATGTTCCCTTCACTTTCATTTTCCTCCCCTTTAAAATTTAAATCATTCTCTTTGGAGATTCTCACAGAAGCATAACAATGTTATTCCACATCTAAAACCAAGAACATTAAGTACAACAGGAACTTCTGCGAAGCCCATGCTGTTTCTTGACAACCAGAGCAATAGGTCGTGTAAAGCAAACTGGCGTCAGTTATAAATTCTGGTGATTTAAACTGTTTTAGACACAGGGATAGCTTGTTACTTGGGGACAAGTCCAGTTAGTCACTCGCTCTTATTTTATTCATGTGGCCCTAAGATCCACAAAGATATAACCTGCCAAGGTGACATTGCCAGCTCATGGAAAATCGCCATCAGGTCTCCCAAGTGCCCAGTCCAGAGCTTTTACTTGCTAAATCACAAAGTAATTAAAACTCTTACTTCCTTACAAATATCTTTGAGTGTAATTATCCATGGCAATGATCACCAGTCTCTGGTGAGTCCAGGGCACAGATATTCTGCCAAGATAGTATGCTTTATTTGCTTTTCTGTTTCTGTTACCCTCTTAAAAGGGAGACTGATTCAAGCATGTCAAAAGCCAGCTTCTGGATATATGGAAGATTGTTTTGTGGGTAAAATGAGTCTGCTTCGGGAGATGATCCTTCACACCATTACTGGTGTTACCAGCTTGAAGACTGATTATTAAAATAATAAAATCCCACTATATCTTGCCATGACATTCTACTAAAAAAAAAAAAATCAATTTCAAGAGTATATTTAAGAGACGTAACAGATACAATTCATTTCACAAATGAAACCAAAGCTGGTTCAGAGAATTACGAAGACAGCAATCCCAATTTCGAAGTCATCAATCAAATCTAAAGCAGTTTCTAATTTTGTACACTTAAGACCATATTCTAATGAATGTTTGTTTAGCAGGTAAGAGCGCACGGACCCTTGAGTTGAGCCCTTTAACTTAAATTATTGGGGAAAAGTGAGAAAAGTTTGACATTTACTCAAGATATCAGGAATGTTCCACCCTGACTGTCAAGTGTGGCCTTCCAGAGGCATCACCAAGTACAAAGCAGCTTTACGCTCAAGTATGTTTTGGGCAGGCCAGAATACACACCAGCTTTCTAATACGCGCTTCATTCTAAAAAGAGGATTTTGCAAATAGATGAAATAAAATCATCTTTCTTTAAAGGAAAGAGGAGCAAGTGAAGATCATAAATCAAGGGAGCATATCCATTCTTCAAGAGAATGGCATCAGTTATGAAAATATCAGCTCTCTTTGAAATGACTACTTTTCTTGAGATGCATACATTTAAGTAATAAAAATCAGTTTTACTGAGACATTCAAACATGGGCAGCGTTAAATAACTCCTGAAAACAATCTTCAGCTCCAAGACTGATCTCATTCAGATTTGGTGCTATTTGAGGCAGATGCCAGGATCTTATCAATAACAGGATATGCTTGCATAGGAGATGAAGGTAAATGGCCAAGGGCGAGCCCTTTGCAGAGAAGGCTGTCAGGTGAGAGTGATTCCTGCCTAATTTTAGAGACTGACAGGTCTCAAGGAGAATTTTCATAAAATGGTATCAACCTACTTTTTTTCCCCAGAACAGAGGCCACTTGCGTGGCCTGTGCTAAGTGTGGTAAATACATCTGACAAGGAACAGAGCTGCTCTGAAATTCTATGGTCACCAAGGAACAAGACATTCCATCACCCAATGACAAGGGCAGAGGCAACCTTTGCACCCCCGCTGCCTTGTTAACAAGTGTAAGAAGAACATCCTAGGACTACAAGGGAGGCGTTGTGTATTTCTGTACTGTGCTTCGGTTAAAAATACTCTCAGGCATTAGAAGGTTGTAATCCTGTTTTCTAGGCATTTCATTTTGGAGGCATGGGGACAAGTTTGAGTCACCACTGGGCAGCAAATATAAAGGGACACCTCTGTTCCAGGCCACTATAGTTTGTTTTTTAAAGGATGGCTGGATTTTGGTAGCACTGATTTGCAGATTCCTGTGGGACGCCTCAATTATAGCGGTCAGCCTGTGTAAAAAATTATTTTAATTTCTGGTATGTTTCTTAAGCACCAATAATCTAATTGCTACCCTGATAGTCTTTGCAGGCATGCATCAGGGTCTGTAAGGTTTGCTTATCAGTTCTGTGGAATATTAAATCCATTCCCTGTCTCAAACTGGGGAGTCAGAAACAAAATGGAAAGTGGAAGGTTCTGAACACAAGGACAGAAGGACTGTGGGACAGACACAACTGGATCTCATGCAGTGGCACTTTGGGTTTCCATGGCCTTAGAGTTATGAGGGTATTCTGCATAGAAAAGGTATAGAGGACTATGATGAGTAAACATGACTTGATGGCAGACTGTAAAAGCCACCCCCCTTTCCACAGCTCTGATCCCTTTGTGATCAATGCAAACTCATAATCAGACATTTTCATTAAAGTGGAGGACCTAATATATGCAGCAGTCCAGAGAAAGCAGCTTCTCTTTTTGCAACGTCATTGTTTCTCAGGATACTCTTGCTGGATGCATAAATCACCCTGTAATAAGGCTTGCTATGGGTGTGTGTGTGTGTGTGTGTGTGTGCGCGTGCGCGCGCTGCACAGAGTACACGAGTGTGTTTTGCTCTGCATGAAAACAGCATGATGAATCCATCATCGGAAGGTTTTGACCACTGCATTGTTGGCATTCAATAAACATTTGCTAATGAACGCATGAGTGAAAATCGTATACACTCTCCTTTGATTCCCAAATACCTATACCAGCTTGCCTAGTTCTTGAGGTTCAAAGGCATCTTGGATGCCTCTTGACCACCATCTCATACACCACCCTGTCCTTACCTGTCTACCTAGTGGCCCTGCTTCTAAGAGGACCCCAGCACAGGCATCAGTTACCAGATAACTTTTTTTAAGCCAGGCCACTCTCCTACTGGAATCATGGAATCACTAATTGCTACCAAATGAAACCACATTTTAGATCATAACGTAGCTTCAACGTGTGCATTCTCCCCAACCTCAACTGTCCTCTCCACTGAAATTGCCATTCACATCGCTACATCCCCACTTTCAAAGCTGCATGCCTTTATAGACTAAAATAGGATTAAAAAAAGATTTATTCATTCTGAGGAGTTCACTTGTTGATTCCCTCTACTCCTGCCCAATGCAGGGACCACAAAGCTCCTTCTTGGGCAGATTCAACCTTTGCTTGACTGTACCTTGTAATAAGAAAGAAATTTACAACAACACAAATGGCAACTCATTTTGTTTTGGAGCCTCTCTAATTGTCCGAAAGTTCTTCCATACCTGAAAACGTTAGGAGACAAAAGTTAAGCCACAGCTCTGGAGACAGAACCTAGTTGTAGTAAATTCCCATATAAACCATCATCTAAAGTTCCCTACATTTAAAAACAAATATTAAAATGCCTGTAAGTCAGTTTTTATAATTTTCACTATAGGGTTTTCTTTAGTCCGTCCTTTTGTCCAAATTCATGTTATTTACTTTGTTTAAAACACGTAATTCTTGCCATGTACCAAGCACTATTCTAAGGGCTGTATAAATAGTCCCTCATATTAACCAACATATGAAGTCTATATTATGAATACCCATATTTTAGAGAGTTTTCTGACCCAGGGAAATAAGTCATCCGATCATACATGACCTAAATGGGGGAGTCAGGATTTGAACCCAGGCCTCCTGGCTCTGGACTCCAAGCTCTCAATCACTGTAACAAACAAGAGATCAGCAACCCCCCTGGCCCTTCCTCCAGGGCTCCCTGAATCCTCCACGCACTGCCACTGTGCCCTCAGGTGTCTCCCTCTTGGGTCTGTGCTATTTTCCTACGTGGATGGTGGCTGGAAAATAGTAGGCTCTAGAAAACAAATACTGGATGAAATGAACACTCAGACTGGCCCCTAAGCTTCAATCAAACAACATGAGAAAAAGTATTTTAAGTGGCAGTTCACTAAAAAAATCCATAAAAGTAGAACAGTCCAGAGTCTGACATCAAAATGCTCATGAGTTGAAAAGTAATAAAATACAAATTAACTCTTGTTGAAGCACTTGACTGTTTAAACATGTATAAGGTCACAAATTTCTAAGTTATTAATAATGAAAAATATTTAACACCTGACATTTCCTTACGTGTAGCTGTTAGCCTATTAATTTAGCAATGTCACGGCTGATGGGCTTTATGGCTCTTCAACTGTTTAGTTATGGTAATTTACTGCATGAGATTGCACCTGCATCATAAAAACCCAACGAGAACACTTCCAATTCATTTAAAATCCTCATTAACTCAAAACTACAGCAGACTACTTATTTTATGGCATTAGAAAAATAAAATAACCAAAATGTTGACATGTTCAGTGATAGTACAGAACCGGACAGCTTTAAAACTTTGTGGCTGGTAGTTATTCATGTAAAAGGGTGAACTATTAAAGAGAGACAGACGTGGGTGAGGCGAAGGATGAATCAGAGCTGAGGGACACCCTAAATTAAGTAAAGTGCTGACAAAAGCCTTAGAACTAGCAAGCTGGCACAATTGTCCAATTATTTTCCTTTGCATATTCAAGGGGGGAACTGAATACTGCATGGACCAAATGCATATATGATAACTTTGACTGCAAAAAAATGTATGACTGGACACTGACAAGGTGAATTTGGAAGTAAAACTCTACACACAGAGATTTATGTGTGTTGCTGTTGGATACATCTAATACTGCTATTACATTCTGATCTGCTTTTGAGTTTTTCAGACAACATAAATGCAAATAAATAACCCCCTTAGGTGGGTTGAGAGGTAAGAAAAAAGCCCATCCTGGATGATTTTGAGTTGCTGATAGATCAGTAGGAAGCCCTGATGTGAGCACCACAGGGCACTTCACCACCCCTCCCAGGGCGGGATGTGGGGCTGGAAGGGGACTCCTGCTGGGCAAGGCCGGCTGCAAAGGGGTGGTCAATTAGCAGAGACAGAGGGAGAGGCACAGGGCAGCATCACAAATAGTTACTGGGAGCAACTCACCAGGGGGCAGAAAAAAGAAGGGAGGAAAACAAGGCAAATCATAAAGTTCTGAAATCCTGCTGAGAAGGTACAGACACAAATTCTTTTTTGACTTAAATTCTAAACTTGGCTATGTAAAACGTTTTCTATTTGTGCAAAGAATATCAGTAGCAAAAATCTTATTTTCGGGAATGGCTATGAAATGCCTCCCACCACCTTGTTTCATCTCAGCACTATCACGATAGAAAGGTCGCATCTAGTCATTTAAAAAATGTTTTCAAATGCAGAAATAATTTACTTTTAATTATATGTACACATACCATGCACTTTGTTATCACCAGTGATCAAGGGACATTAAGGGCGTGACAAACCAAGATCCAAGAAAAAGTAAAGACAAATCACTGAATCACGTTCATGGAAGATATAGAAAAGAACATTGTGCTCAACTGATGATAGCTGGTGCCCAGCATGGTGGACTTCGGGGGAACATTTGACGATTTATGAAGTATCTGAGGTATGTGAAGAAAAGCTGGCTCCGGCGCAGAGTCACACTGACTCCAAACTTTCACTTACAGAATTTCACATTTCTCTACCAGCTAAATAATGAACAGTCAAAGCCCAGGGCGTGAGGAGACCCTTCACTGTTAGAAGCAGCTGGGCTCGCTGCCTCCATTCACAGCCTCTTCAGTCCATGGCTGCCTGACTTTTGCCCGCTGATTTCACCAGCAAAGGCTCAAGGCCAATCCAAAACTGCCCAGTCCATATTCCTGGTGATTTCTCTGCAATACCAGTTTCCAGTTTTCTTTGGCTCCTTCCTGCCCCCATAAATGCCAGTGTTCCCTTGAGATGTTGGTGCTCTCCCCCTCTTCTGTATGCCTTTGGGGCTTTCTAGTTGTGCCTGTGGGTTCATCCACCACCCTACTGCCAGCCATCATGACTGTCCCACCTCTAATTCTGAGCACCTGGCAGACACCCCATCTGCATCTGGCACAGGCCCAGGCCCTTTTAAAAAGGGCTCCCCACTGGATACAGGTTTCCCCTACTATGTGAAAGAAAATTCCTAGATGGCAGGCTATTTTTTGAGTCTGGGAATACTATTACCATTAATTCATATGGAAAATACTTTGAGCATTCCCAGACCCCAAAATGCCTACCAAATCATACCAAACAGTAATGATCTTCTTTATAATGGTGGGAGAAACCAGGATGAAAAATCTCACTCCATTTGGGTACAAACCAAGCTTTGGGGTTTGGATCTGACTCTGCCATTGGGTTCCAGCACCCTCCCCCTGTCTGCCCCAAAAGCTTCTTTCCAGGAAGCTTTATTCCAGGAGCAGTCTTGAAAGCTTCTCTTCCTCTGGGCTTCCATATGTGATCAACTTTACTCTCATTCCCATCAGATTACTAAAAATGCTTCACTGCATTCCCATTTCCCCTAGTAAATTTTGCCTTTTGACAAATGAAGGAGGCTGCTTTAGCAAACATCTTAAGAGAAGGCAAAAGCCACTTAGAAAAGGAAACAAGCTTTCAAAATCAGAAAACAAGTGATAAAAAGGTAACTAATAATCATCCCAAATAATCAAATTCATAAAACAAAATAGGAAATCAGTCAATTCAATTTAATGTTAATAGATGTGCTTTTCCTCTCTCTCAACTTGTTTAAAAGATCACTAAACATTCGTGATCGGGCAACAGCAATGCGCTGTGTGCTCTACAGAAAGGGAAAGGCAGCGCTGATTCCTGCTTTAGCTAAATTGTGTTCCAAAATATCCTTAAAGGCTAGAATGCAAAACATTCATGCAAAAACAAAACAACAACAAAAAAACCCAAAGAAGTACACAAAGTAAGCATTCTTTTTCTGACAATACTTGTCCACTGTGAATGGACAGGCCCAATTACTGAAGGAGAGGAGCGGGGCATGGTTCGGCACAGACATTTTATGGAAGGAAATGTTCCATTTTCATCGATTCCTGGTAGTGATAACCCGCTAATTTTAGAGTGTATTGTCTATCATGGCTTCTCTCCTTCATTCGAGTATTTGTTTGAGTTACTCTGGGCTCTGGGGACACAGCACTGTTTCCTAAAGGGAAGACAGACTAACACATAAACCAATGGAAAGATAATGTCAGCTGGTGGTAAGTGCAATGGGGAAACAATAAAGCTTGTTCTGGGAAGGGCTGCTGTCTTACCCAGCACGGAAAGGGGAAGCGTCTCCCATCACTGCAGAGAAAGTGTGCAGAAGGCCAGGCATGGAAAGAAAGGGGAGCGATCGGGGGCATCAAACCTGGGAGTGCAAGCCTGCAAGCCAAGCAAAGAGGCGGTTTGACTGCAGGGGACTGGTGGGGGGGGGAGGTGGAGGGCTGGGGAGGCAGGGTGACTGCAAGGGGTCTATGGGTTACTCAAGCCTGGTCAGACTAGCAGACATCATCATAAGGGATCTGCTATTTATTGAGGAGCCACATCATTCTATGAAGCAACGGCAAACAGTTGCCGTCTTTGACCTCTTTTGATCTCAGACCTGTCTGCCTTGCCTGTCAACAATGACCCCAGCCAGAGTCTGTCCACTAATGTACTAAGAGGTACAAAAACCATTCCCCTAGCTAACATCACCACATACCCTCCGTCCTATGTGGTACGAGGAAGGCGGCGCAGCTGAGGGGTCACTGGTGGCCCGCAAGCCCCGGTGCTGCTTCCCTGCCTTCAGCATCACCCCGCTCTCTACTCACAGACCCTCAGCATCTGGGCGCTGGGGAAGCGGGGAGGGTATCCAAGCAAGGCTCTTAGGTTCAGATGGGTCCAGAGAGGAGTAATGACGGCCTGAGAGCTATGGGTGGAACTCCACAAGCCCATGGGAAGCAGAGCTGTGAGGGGAGGCTCCAGATCAGCTGCAGTTACAGTAACTCAACTCCGGCTAAGAGAGGCTGTGACGGGCAGTTCTCTATGTTCTTTATGAAGTAAAGAAGGCAAATAGGGCCTCCCTGGTGGCGCAGCGATTAAGCACTGCGCTGTGGAGCTGTGGGCAGCAGCGACGCGAGTTCGACGCCCGGCCAGGGAGAGTTCCACATGGCGCAGCAGACCTCTCCTGCCTCGCCCGCTGTTCCCCTCAGCAGTGTATTTCTGATCTGCCTGTTCTGCTCCCCACTCTGTCTCTGGTGAACCCTCTCGCCGCCCCACGCCTCTGGCCTGTACCCCAGCTTGTATGTATAAATAAAAAATAAATCTTTAAAAAAAAAAAAAAGAAGGCAAATAAACATTGCTTAAAAAAACATTATGTGCTGTGGTTTTCAGTTTGCGTGAGAAAATAAGGGTCTTGGAGGAAAATGGTGACTAGTGACGACGTGTTCTGGAGCTGTGTGGATTTTTAAAGAAAACACTGGGAAAATGAAAGTTTAAAAATGACAGAATGGATTTCTATGGACTGAATTTAGGTGCTGTGGTCAAAGCATGAAGCTGCATGCAAAGGAACCCCCAAGCACGGCCTGCGCTGCCTTCATGCTTGGGAGGGCAAGTGCTGCCTGGCCGTCCGCTTTCAGCCCTCGCAGGGTGGCCACGGCCATCTGCCCACACTGGTGTGTCTCAGTGTGTGGCACTGGGAAACCATATGTGGCCGGGCAGGTGGGTAGTGGGCCACCCCAGGGTGTGGCACACACACTGTCTGTCCCACAGGGACAGGCCATGGTTGGGTGGGAGGCTCCTCAGGCAGGTCCTGGGGGAGTGGGACCCAGACTCCGGTCCTGGGGATGGCCTCAGGAGTCAGCTGTCAACTTTTCTGACTTTAAGTCCCTGAGATTTTGGAGGCACTTGGTAGTCCAGGGATCTGCCAGTGCCGACTGATACAGAAAAGAGCAGCTGGGAAGGAACTCATTGCTAAGAAGCATGAAATCTGAATGCTCAATGTTTGAAGCTTTTCTGCTCCTGAAAGTGAGCACCTAAACTACGTTATTTCAAAATTTCTTTTTGATTTGTAGTCCAAAACTCAAATTTTGTTTTCAAAAAAGACTGGTAGGAAGATAGAATGAAGGAGAAGAAAGAAAGAAAGGGAGGGA